>JAECUM010012424.1:0-33932 GCA_016617855.1 Megalonaias nervosa | reverse complement strand
ATTATTTGGGGGGGGAGGTCACGTGACCCCCCTTGACCCAAACTGCGGGCGCCCATGTGTTCAACATATCAGAATCCCAATAGAGTTTTCCTGAGATCCAGATCAATTTCCCACAATATCTATTAATACTTATTTTTGTGTGTGTATCTCATACACGGGATCGTGTGAAGAGGAACGTTCAAGGGAGACACGACGAGAAAAATACTTTAACTGTTCTCGCTAGATTTTCACTGTTTCATGAGATGTTGTGCTTTTTCTGTCTGTCAATGTTCATAGCAGTCAATTTCAATATAGACCATTCTATATGTTAGTTGTCCTGAACACATGACGTAATATCCACTGTAGAAAGAAATGCCTGTACTTACAAAGGCCTCTGTATGCTGTGCCATTTCTCATCATATGGCTTCACCAGTCTGGAACGTCATAACTACAGTGCCTCCTCGACTCCAGTTCTGGAGCCTCTTTAAATAAAATAAAGTAAAGATTAATTGTTTTCACACGACTTTTAAATCAGGACCATTAAAACTTTCAGTACCTAGATATGTTTGTATAGACTTTATGATAGGACCACAGTTTTCAACTGGGTATACAACTAAAGTTATATAGTTTTATGAAAGTAGGACTTGAAGTCTCAGTCCGTTTACTTCAAGAGTAAAATATATGTGGGTGGACGTGATTATATAGTACTCTCTCATTCCTTCTCTCTCGCTAACGGATTTAATGGATTGTTTTCACTGACGTCATGCTAAGGTACACAATTTCCCAAAATGCAACGCGATTAAACAAACGCCGCCATTTTGAGCGCCCAACTTGCATTTTTATGTAGAAAGTCTGCCAGTTATGCATTAACACACACACTTAAACACGCGCGGATAAATAACATGCATACATGCACATACGTACATACATAGATATTTAGACTGAAAATGTATATTTAGATTGTGCAAGTGTCTGTATTGATCAACATTCCATATCATTCTAAGAGAAATGTCTTAATCGATCCAAATACAAAGGTAGCATTATGTGCAAACTGTGCATTGGGTTTACATCTAAATGTAGACGAAGATATCGATGGATGTTGGCCATAATGTTCTCGAAAGTTCTCTGTTAATCGAATGTTCAGCGTTAGTATTCGTCTACCTTAGAGTATTTATATTTCTCAGCGATAAACATTACCATACCTTTCATAGTAAGAATGTTTATAATATTCATATTTATGTGATAAACACTGGCATACCTTTTATAATAAGAACATTTATTATATTCATATTTATGTGATAAACATTGGCATACCTCCGATAGAAAGAATATATATAACTTTCATATTTACGTGATAAACACTGGCATACCTTGTACAAAAAGAAGATACATAATATTCATATTTACATGATAAACACTGGCATACCTCATATAGAAAGAATATATATATATATATATATATATATATATATATATATATATATATATATATATATATATATATATATATATATAACCTTCCCATTTACGTGATAAACACTGGCATATCTTCTATAGTAAGAATATATATAACATTCATATTTACGTGATAAACACTGCCATACCTTCTACAGTATAGAAGATCTATAACATTCATGTTTATGTGATAAACACTGGCATACCTTCTATGGTAAGAATATTTATAATATTCATATTTACGTGATAAGCATTGGCATACCTTAATGTAAGAATGAGCTCTTTAAGAAGAAGCGAAAACAGAGCAATCCAAATGCTTTGTTTTGGCTTCTTGATTTATATCTTACGTAATTAATTAGTCGAACATCCGCACTCCTGATATTGCGTCCATAAATTATAGCTCTGATATCAGCTGCAGGTTAATATGACTGAACGACAGGTCTTAGATTCCATTTGTTTGATCCCGTGAGAAAATTTGAAATAGAATAAATGTGAAATGTATTACATTGTATATTTCCTTGTTAAAATTGGACCTGATTTGCCATGTGCTATTTTGTATTATGTTCATGTTGATGCAAACGGAGTTATGATTTGGTGCCATTGTTTCCACAAAAAAATGCCAAGGTCAAAGGTCACAATTGAATCGTGCCTGTCAGGGTGCATTTCTATGGAACATTGGCTTTATTATATTCTGTCCGCTTTATTTTAAAACGATTTTTTGCCAAAGTTATCGTGGCATCGAAATTTTGAATTCGACATAAATTATGTATTAAGGATACCATTCTAATTCCAATATTTACCCACTAAGGATTCCTTATTGATCTTAGAGTGTTTTAGTCATTGCATTTACTCTTCTATGTTGTTGCCCATATATGCGCATGAACAAGTTTCCGCGAGGGCACTTTCTTCTGCTATAAAAGCCCTGTGCTTTTGTAGTAATTCAGAGACAGTACATGAGGAATGCGTGACAATAACAATAAAAAGAGCAAAAAATATTTCCAAACGTAAAGATATAAAAGCCCGATTGAAGTTATTCGTGCAAAGTGCTTAATGGGACCATGTTTATTAGCTGAGATGCAGAAAAAAGAACACAGTTTCTGCATCTCTTGGGATAGCTTTCGTTTCAGCCAACCTGATTTCATAGTGCTTTTAACAAAAATTGTTGTGGAAGACTATACACCTACGACTCATAGAACGACGTTGTTAATGCAGAGGCATCCATGCTAAGTAAATGAAAACTGTTCTGTGTGTTTGGGGTTAGATACCTCTTCATCGAAAGACTTTGATTCATTGAAATGTGATATGGTAGACATGAAAATTGGTCGAGACCGACACTTGGTCGACAAGAAAATTGGTAAACTTGAAGATATCTTAGTCGACGACTGATAGAGAGGTGAGGACGAAAGATAGACGAAATGTGAAATGAAAGGCAATAATATCAACAAAGACTTTGTTAACACCAATCTACAATCAATATCAATCTGCCAAAGGAGGCTAGTATATATTTTTTCTTTAATCTGTAAGTACAATTTGCACACGCTGTTTTTTTGGGCTTACTGCACTTAGTTACTAGTATGCCCAATTATGCGTAAATTGATCATTGGAATATGAAGTCTAGGACGGTACCGAGAAAAGAAACTTTGCCTTCAGTCTTTCATGGATGTCATATGTCTGAATAAACGGAAACACAAAATGCGTTCGGAATACTCTATTAATGGATAAAATTTTATAAGAATAATAAAACAATGCATTAGGAACATGACAAATAGATCCCAAAATGATCTCAAGTTTGGTTTAATAAGTTTGTTTAAATGCTCATGTCAAGTTGCACTCCTTTATGTCACCTCGTTTGCAATCTGCACATTGTCGCTGAGTTCTCAATCTGTTTGATAAATGTTATTGAAGTTTTCATATTGAAAACAAATCGAATGGAGATA
Organism: Megalonaias nervosa; assembly: GCA_016617855.1. Classification (NCBI taxonomy): domain Eukaryota; kingdom Metazoa; phylum Mollusca; class Bivalvia; order Unionida; family Unionidae; genus Megalonaias; species Megalonaias nervosa. Next base: position 30,561 of record JAECUM010012424.1, on the reverse strand, counting down.
CAAGTTGCTGGAATGGGGGTCATACAAGCATCTACTTTTCGTATCAAACCTTGTATCTAAAACGTTTCAAAATTGTCACAAGAAATGGCAGGTGACCTCTGTGACACCCAGAGCAATCCATTACGTACCATTGAATGACAATGTTTCCTTAAGGTGTATGTCCACATTTGTGGTCATTGCACCACATATCCTGGTCATATAGTTTCATATGACTGCAGCGGATACTATTCATTGTAATTAATTCTAACAGCAAATACTGCCTAAATTCTATTGTGGAAACCGTTAATAGGCCAAAATATTGCATAAACTGCCACTAGAACCATCAATTCATGTCTTCTTAGTTTTTAAAGCTTCAGTAAAAACTGACCAAGTCTAAAACGTTTCAAAGATATTTTGAAATAGCCTTTATGAAATGTCCATTAGAATACATGCACATGTGCATTTACAACACAGTGGTCACGCATTCAAACCATAGTCCTCACCGATGTTACGGGGAGTAACTTCAACATTACAACTACATATTAAGGGGTCAAATTAAACAAAAAATAATGTAAATGTTTTTGACTTGGTTAATTTTGGCACAATGGTAGAAATGAATGCGAGATGTGTTTTAGTGGCAATTTGTTAAATATTTTTACCGATTTCTAATTACCATCATATAATAATGTGATGTACTGCCGGCAGTTTAAGATTTAATTACAATGTTTTCAATCCAAAAAGTCATACGGCCAAATTCACTGTTTAAAGACCAAAGAGTGAAAACAAACCTCATTAACATATTGAATTAAAGAATATGCTTTATAACTGGCCTTTTTCATGTTTACGGTTTGGTTGACTGACTGACATGGATAAACACGCGAAAGTATTAATCTTACGTATATTTCGAATCATTCAGCCAGTGGTGTAGCTAGGATTTTTTGGCCCCTATGCAAGGCTTACCGATCGGCCTTTACTTAATCTATAGCGTAAAAAAAAAAAAAAATCATTCAGAGGCCCTTATGCTTTGCATACTCTTGATTTATGATAGCTACGCCCCTGCATTCAGCACACTAGTATTGCCACTTCATCTAGGAATCTTATAAATAATATACACGACCAGCACATCTAAGCGGGAAAATAAACTTAAACCCCATATGAACGTCTCCAAAGATTCCATCATAAAACAGAATATCAATCGCTTTTTTCTATATTGCATTAAAATATCATACTTGACATTGACGACAACACGTGGAAAACTAGGTCATACGTTGTTTTTGTTCAGATCGCAATTTTAGGCGCGCAAAATGCTATATCTGTTCAAGGTCACAAATTTTGTTTTCAAGTTACCATCACAATCTCGATTGGTGCACCCATTGGAGCTGCATGACAGGTGACGGATTTAATCGCTGCAATTCTGCAGTGTGCAACAGTTAGAGATCATACCTGGATTCAGTATATAAGTTTGTGTTAAGAACCTAAATGTATATCTTTTCTCGTCGAAAATAAAGCCGTCACTGTTCACATACCCCAAACTGATAATACCTTAATATGTATGATGATAATGCGCTGAACTATTTTATATACATAAAAAGGGAATAATGCATTCTCCTATGGGCACGAATAATCTATTTACTGCTCCTCAGTACTTATAACTTTTGTTTAATACAGAGACTATACGAATTTCTGCTACGTACCGTCAGTACTCATTTATAAGACGAGCTAAACTACAAACAACAAGGAACCATATATACCGTAGCATAATGGGCATGCAGATCAGGGTCTATGTTGTTTGTTCTGCTGATTACTCCTAACAAACTGCAAAGACCCCTCTGCCGTCGCATTATGCAACGGCAAATCTGGGTCTGTGCGGTTTGCAGCAGGACTCGTTTTATCAGCGAGTATAGATGGTTCTAATTGCACACTCCCTCTGAAAAGATCTGATTTAAAAAAGAATTCGGAAAATTCTGTCACATGTGTGTTAGTGTCTTTATACAACATATCACAATATCTGGATTGTAGTCAATCGTTTTAAAATTAATATATGTCTGTTTTCCTCTATCATACCTTTATTAAAGTGGCAAGCAATATTCGATTCATCAAAAAATATATTAAACCATCTTTTAATAGAATTGCAATTGGATATCATCCATGTTTTCTTTCACGTTTGCCTCGAACGTAATAGATACATTAATAAAATATTTGCATACTGTGGATCCTAATTTTAATAAAACAATATAATAATAACTACAGTGTAAATAGAAACGATTAAAGTCGGGATATACATAACAAATCCAAAGGAGGAAGAAATAGTGTTTACATATAAAAACAATCTTCATTGGAAAACAAGGAGAGCAGATTTGTTATTAATTACATGATAGATAGATACTATATGAAAATTTATGTATATGTATGTGTGTCTTCAAGCTTTTGAATTCAAATTCTTAAAACTGCCATTTTCAAGCTTTAGTATTCAAATACATTAAATGTACCATTTTCATGCTCAAATCCAATAAAAGTGTCATTTTTAATATTTTGTATTAAAATCAATTCAAGATGCCATTTTCAAGATTTTATAATTTATTCCTTTTAAAATTTCCATTTTCAAGCTAGAATATTTCTTAATGCATGTCAGTGCTTATGAATTTAAGATTAAAACGTTATATTTTATTTATATACTTTGATCGATAAATATGTATGATAACAGAACTCTTCAATACACACTGCCATCTCACCTCTGTCCGCGTGGGTATGTGTCTTGGGCTGGGCCTATGTGAGTATGTGGGAAAGCTTTCTGTGGGTCGATGGTTCTTATCGGGGTTTTCCGGGATCTTCCTCCACCAATTATAGTGGCCGCCGTGTATAGCCTATCATGTGCTGAAAAACTGCGTTAAGTCCACAATAAGAACAACTATATCATCTATGGTAAAAAGTTTGTTCGCATTCAGGTCGCACAATTCTCTGAGATAAAAGAAGACATTTTCCAGAATAAATAACCTTTGCTTTTTAATAATCATTCATTGTTTCTTGTTGTTTTGTATTCTGTTCTTTTTCTTTTCTTTTTATATTTTCTTGCCTTCATGAAGTGCGTGCACTTTTCATACCTTCTCAACCGGATATAGCATAACACTTATTGTATGCTCACTTTTGTTGTCTGCTACCGCGTTTCCCGCGTAACCTATCTGTTCCCCTCAAGGATTTTCACTTGAGACATGCATCACGTCCAAGTGTCCAGTGTTCCTGTTTTGTCCATTCAGAAAATTAAGTGCTGCATATTTTAATTTAAATAAAGTTCTTTGTGTCTGACACGCATTATTATTTCTAGATCGTTTGTGCAGTCTTCAAGAGCGGAAATATGTTGCATTTTCATGGCTTTAATAAAGAAGTTTCAAATGTATCAAAGCTGTTGATGACAAAATAAAAGTGGTAAACGTTTAGTGACAAATTTCAGGGTAGTGAGAACTTTATAACAATCAAACGTCGAGATTTTTAGAACAAATCTCACTCGAGGGACACAGTTTCACAGAATTCATTCTATTTGCGTTACCAACAAGATAATTGCCAAATAAGTAGTGGTGTTTTCCAGGTCAGTTTTCAAATCATCGTGCAGTCAGAATTTGAATTAATACTTCGGACGTGATAGAAGACTTGACAGGGTATCCCCATTGTGCTTTGGCCAGCAGGCTGACGGCTACTGTCACTTAATTCCAGCCCCAACAAATAATTATTATATGCTTCATATTTGCTTTATTAACGACTTCCGGGGACCAGGTTTCTCCCATCACCTTGTAGAGTGCATTTATTTATTTATTTATTTATTTATTTATTTATTTATTTAGTTAGTTAGTTTCAAAGAATTTTCGAGACAATGTTTCAATATTTCGGTCCCGATTCTTAAAAAAATAATTTATCAGTGTATGACTCGGTTACAAATATTTATGATAGTATTTAAATTTAACTGCGAGCACTTCCCACGTTTTCTGACGTATATATGAACTTTGTGATTCGTAACAACCAGCAATGCAATATTCTGCCACGAAAACTTTTTTGACCGCTCCGGTGGCCTAGTGGTTAGAGCGTCCGCCTCGGATGCGGGAGGTCGTGGGTTCGATCCCCGGTCGAGTCATACCAAGGACTTACAAAAATGGTACTAACAGCTGCCTCGCTTGGCGCTCAGCATTAAGAGGTTAGTGTTAGGACAGGTCGGCCTGGTGTCAGGATAATGTGACTGGGTGGGACATCATGCTACATGTCTGCGGCATGATGCCCCAGTGCTAGACATCACTATAAAATGCCACACTGCAGACATCGTAACGATATGACTGAAAAATTGTTAAAGCTACTTTAAAAATCATAATCACATCACATCACGAAAACTTTTAGCATCCATAAAAAGTCAAGGGTATTTATTGGTGGTTGGTTTTTTTTTTTTTTTTTTTTTCATGGACACACACTACTAATCTTGTTGGTTAGGCTAAGTCCAATTAAAGTTATTTCTAAGCTGCAACATCAAAAATAAATGCTAATAGGCCATGTAAAAATGTTTAACTTCGCCACAATGTCAGCAATAAATATAAATGTTATTCTTTTTATTGTTTCAATAGTGTGCGATTTCATTTAGCAAGTTCTTTTAGGATACACTCATTATTCTTTATTCTTGATTCTTCACAAATTTCCAATGGACGTAATGAATATTTATGTTACCATTATTGCCATAGATTCTCTCCCTAACATGCGTTTTGACGGACAAACAATGTAAATTGAATGTAAATTTAAATGTTAGTGTCAGTATAATAACAATGTAAATTGAATGTAAATTTAAATGGAACTGTCAGTATAACAACAAGCGCAATAATTCAATCTGGAAGTCTTCGAAACCTCGGCTACTGCAGAGGACATGATTCATTGACATTTTCCTAATTTGGGTTATAAACTGATGGCCTCATTTCACAGAATTACCCTCGCCATTTAAATATTTACGCTACCTAAAAAGTAGTTCCGATGCGACATCAAAGAACTTGAAAAGATCGATGTGGATTGCCATAGTCCTGCTTTCATAAAATAAACGATGGATTTACGTACAGGGGTGCCCCTACCCATTTCCAGTATTCATTTTGTACCTTAAGTATCGGATATTTTGCGTATATTTTTCGTGACATCTGTGTTGTCTGTACAGACCTAAGATTAGTCTTACAAACGACGAGCACGTGGTCTAAACGGAACTGAAGAATGTTATATAGCTGCAAGACGCGCTTGCTTTTGTCTTTGGAAATTCGGACGTTGCATATTGGTCAGGTTTACATATTTAATTTATTATCTTCCGCTACCGAGTGAGAAGAAAGTTACAGGTCGGGTCATTGTAGGCCTCTATGTACAGTACAGTTACAGGTCGGGTCATTGTAGGCCTCTATGTACAGTACAGTTGCAAGACGCAGTTCCACAATCTGACAAGACTAGCACGAGTCCGGTATGACGTGTCATGGTGAAATGTTCGACACTCCCCACCCCTAGCCCACTTTACTAACGAACTGGCTTAACTCCTCAATGGCTGTAATCGATTTTTTTTTCTTCCAGACATATCATGTTTTTCGTCTGCACATGAATTCTGAAAGTAGTAACAGGCAGTTTTTTTTCTGAATGAAAGAATTCCATAGTTAACATACATGGCTTGAGTATATATATTTCCTTTACACTTCCGCTAAAGCCCGTCGCAGTTTTTACACTAACATTCTTAAGGATTCCGTTCTTTAGTATACGTAAATACGCACGTACGTAAATACATAACATACATACATACATACATACATACATACATACATACATACATACAATGCGTTACTGGCACTGCATATACGTATGCTGCACTTTTGTGTACCAGCATTTCTTTTGTTACCCTACATTTAAATTCCTTATTTTAAGGAGAACACTTATTTATTTTTAGATTTTTTATTCTTTATTTTCGGTGTGAACTATTATTCCATACATTTATCAATTCAGATGCCTCAGCCTTTGATGTTGCTTCTATCCAGAAACCTGAAGAGTCATTAATAATTGTTGCGTGTTCAGTTACAATTATCCGATAGGAAATATCATCTAGAATGGCCATTTAAATCGTTATCTCTGATGAAATATCATCATGAATGGCCATTTGAATCGTTATCTCTGATGAAATATCATCACGAATGGCCATTTAAATCATTCTCTCTTAAGAAATATCATCACGAATGACCATTTAAATCATTCTCTCTTAAGAAATATCATCACGAATGGTCATTTCTATCATTATCTCTTAGGAAATATCATCAGGAATGGCCATTTCAATTATCATCTCTTTGGAAACATCATCACGAATGGTCATTTCATTCATTATCTCTTAGGGAATATCATCACCAATATCCATTTCAATTATTATCTGTTAGGAAATATCATCTAGAATGGCCATTTCAATCATTATCTTTTAGGAAATATCACGAATGGCCATTTCAATCATTATCTGTTAGGAAATATCATCACGAATGGCAATTTCGATCATTATCTCTTAGGAAATATGATCACGAATGGCCATTTCAATCATTATCTGTTAGGAAATATCACGAATGGCCATTTCAATCATTATCTCTTAGGAAATATGATCACGAATGGCAATTTCAATCATTATCTCTTAGGAAACATCGTCACGATTGGCCATTTCAATCATTATCTGTTAGGAAATATCGTGAATTGCCATTTCATTCATTATCTCTTAGGAAACATCATCATGAATGGCAATTTCAATCATTATCTCTTACGAAATATCATCATGAATGGCCATTTCAATCATTATCTCTTAGGAAATACCATCAGGAATGGCCAGTTGAATCATCATCTCTTAGGAAATATCATCACGAATGGCCATTTAAATCAATGTCTCTTAGGAAATATGATCACGAATGGCCATTTCGATCATTATCTGTTAGGAAGTATCACCTTGAATGGTCATTTCAATCAGAAAATTGGTCCTTCTTAATAAAGTTTTGATATTTGTTCTCAGTCGGAAAGTTAATAAATCAGTCTCGATACCATCTTCAATTGCAAATGAACACAAACAGCAAAAGCTGAAGTGTACCAAATGTTTGAACACAAACAGTAAGAACTGAAGTGTACCAAATGTCTCACTAAATATTTCTGTAGTATTGTGTCCAATCCCTTAGCATGCATGTCTTCCTACCTAAGTCGATAACAACTCTTGTTTTTAATTTATTGTTCGTTTCTGACTCCTTTGACATATTAGTTTTTCATTGCGGAATGATTATAACTAATATTTTTATTTATTATGTCTTTGAGACCATGACATCAACAAGGTTTCAGTTGTACAACCAGTGTAGCAATGTGCAGAGTGTATCTTGTATTTTATCCACGTACTATTAACTCACTACCGTTTGATTTCCCGGTACTAAAAAGATAAGTTATGAAGGTTTTAGTAAAAGTTAGCTCTTTCTGAAATCATTGATTGGTATAAATACGCATAATATACACAAGATTTTTGAATGTGTGGCAGAATTCGCTGCTATACGAGAAGTGTTGTCTACCATGAATGTTCGAAAATATCAGCGTTAATTGATAATCGATCCTTAAATTGCGTTATGTATATTTAATTTAATTGTTCGTCTGTTAGTTTTAATTTTTTAAATTTCATTACATTTTATTGTGATGTAACATTGTTTGCTGGACTTGACCTTGTCCAAAACTGAGTTCACTTCTGCTTGACCTGATTGACTTTTTTAAAACAAAAATTATTTCATTGATATAAACAACTAATAATAGCTTCATTATTCTCTGTGGGTATGAGCTCATTGAAGGCGTAAACGTGTTGATCAGGGTCAGGGTTTTGGAGATTCCCAAGTCAATTTAATAGGTTATTGTGTTGCAAATAAACAAGACTCATTAGATCATGCTAGAAAGTTATTTTCCATTGGGTAATGGTTGTTTTTAGAAAATGCTAATTTGTAACCTGAGGTCAAATAGAGAACTATATTATCTTGTGATTGTGAGGGTTTTACCAGTTGTGCTTTAACATCTAGCACTTTAAGATGTATTATGTTGTGACCAGTTTGGACTGAATTTTATTTTCTTCAAATTATTGAATTCAAGTGATTATTTTCTTTGAAGTACATACGTGCTCTGACAAAATTCTTGGATATAGACATTCTTTGGAATTTATTTTGAATTCAAACCTGGAATAATATTTCTGTGATTCAACAAGAAACTGTTGACACATCAGTACGACGCAGGCCATAACAGACACGTTATCGCCATAAATTTTAAATCTCTTCGGGACTTGAACTGAGTTTTATTCAGGACTTTTTATTGCTAGGACTTGTGTCTTTAATTCTTGGAATATTTTTGGATTTAATTCACAATACCGTGAGTTCTTTTCTCTCAATTTTTCACTTTGTATTCTAGGGAAATAAATTATTTGTTAAATTTTACAAAGCTTGTTGTCTTGACTCTTTTCTGTTACTTATTTTAAGGGCATAGACTCGTAACAGAAAATTGGGCGCTCGTCCTTGGGATATGAATTTTGCTAAAATATTTCAGAAAACTTTATTTTTGAAATTTAAATTCACCTAGTATCGGAATGTTTAAAATCCCGAGTATTATTTCACATTTTAGAAATTTTTAGTGAAATCAGCAAGCTTTTTACAATGTCATCAAAAGTGGAGATCTTTATTTCAAATCCTACTCAGGAGCAGTTAGAGTGAGAGAAAAAAAGATGAATTGCTTCAGTTTGCTAGAAATTATGATCTTTATGAGGCAAAATCTTCTTTAACGAAGCAAGAAATAAAAAATATTTTGGTCGAATATATGGTAGAAAAGAATGTTTTGGATAAAAGTGCTTTGGTTTTGATTAGTAAGTCTGTATAAGACTTTAACATAAAAGTAAAGGAATTAAAATTAAAATACAAGATGGAATCAGAGTTAAGAAAGTTTGAACTTCAGAAAGAGGAGAAGCAAATGCAATTCGATAAGAATGAAAGAGAGAGGAGAATGCAGTTGCATTTGGAGAAAGAGGAGAGAGAAACAAATGCAGTTACAGAAAGAAGAGAAACAAATGCAGTTGCAATTGGAGAAAGAGGAGAAAGAGAGACACAGATGCAAATGCAACTGCAAAAAGGAAAGGAAGAAAGGGAATATTAGTTTAGATTAAGAGAATTAGAGCTATCAAGTGAAAAGCACATCCCCACTTTACATACAAATTCAAGTTTTGATGTTACTAAGAATAGTAGGTTAGTGCCACCTTTTAGAGAAAAAGAAGTAGACAAATATTTTTCTCATTTTGAAAAAATTGCTGAAATTTCAAAATGGCCAAGGGAGCTTTAGACTCTATTATTATAGAGTGCACTTTTTGCAAAGCCCGAGATATCTATGCTTTCCTATCAGTACAGCAAAGTGCAAACAATGATCTGGTTCAGGAATGCATCTTAAAGAGTTATGAGTTAGTCCCTGAGGTTTATCGGCAAAAGTTCAGGAACTATAAAAAAAGAAGCTGGACAAACTCATGTCAAATTTGCATGAGAAAGAGAGCAGTTATTTGATAGGTTGTGCTTAGCCAAGAAAGTTGATCAAGATTACGAAAATCTCAGACAACTCATGTTACTTGAAGAGTTCAAGAATTGCGTACATAGTGACATTAAGACTTAACTTGATGAGCATAAGGTCGAAAACTTGGAAAATGCTGCTCGTACTGCTGACGAGTATTCCTTAGCTCATAAAGTTTCTTTTGTAAGTAAGTCTTCCACTCAGCTGTTGTCTGGTAAAAGAGTACTTCAGCCCAATACGGACCCCTTCTAAATTTCAATCTGGCACAACTTTTAGAAATCAAGTTTCTGATAAGATTGATCAGAAGTCCTTATCTCTTCCTACGTGTACCTATTGCAAGAAGAAGGACATGTTATTTCTGATTGCTACACACTGAAAAATAAGCAACGGAATCAAGACAGACCTATTCCAAATGCTCTTATTTCTAAGAGGTCAAGGTCACGGTCATATATTGAAAAGAATACATTTGTTGGGTCTAATAAACCCTAGTCTGATTTTATTATGGAGAATTATGAACCATTCATGTCGAAGGGTTCTATATCACTCATTGGTGATTCAGCCAATCCTATCCCTATTAAAATTTTAAGGGACAAGGGAGCTTCTCAGAGTCTTTTATTATTAGGTACTTTGCCTTTTTCTGAGAAGTCTTCTTCTAAAGCGAGTGTTCTTATTCAGGGAGTAGAGTGCGGCATTGTTAATGTTCATCTCCATTGTGTAAAGTTTTCATCAGACTTAGTCTCAGGACTCGGAACAGTGTCTTTTTTCCCCTTGAGGGCATTCTTTTATTACGTGACAATGACCTAGCAGGAGATAAGGTTGTGGTTAATCCACTTGTAACTGACAAGCTTTGTTTGGTTCAGAAAGTTGATCCTATTGAAAAAGAATTCACTGATTTATACCCAGTTTGTGCAGTTACTAGAGCTATGGCAAAGAAAGCTCTTGAGAATGATTTTGATAAGGAAAATATTCCTTTAGCTGACACATGTATTGGTCAGGCTTTTGATGAGGTCACTTTCACTCCTTGTTTGGATCAATCAAAAGGTATTGATCACAGTGATCCTCTTTAACTAATCATTCTCTTTATTCTAATCATCGTGACAAATGACAATCATTTGTCGTCGAACAGGATAAGATCCTGAGATCTCCTGTTTGTTTCAAAGGGCCATTAGTGAAACTGAAGCTACAGATGTTCCTGTTTGTTATTTCATTAAAATGGGATTCTTATGAGATAATGGAGACCTCCCGAGATACCTGCTCGTCAGTAAACTATCAGATTGTAGTTCCAAAATTTTACAGACAGGAAATTCTTAGTCTGGCCCATGAAACCCCTTTGGCTGCTCATGTAGGGATTAATAAGACTTATCACAAGATCTTGAATCACTTATATTGGCAAACAATCAAAAGTGATGTTTGTAAATACTGCAGATCTTGTCAAATGGTAGGAAAACCCAATCAGAAGATACCTAAGGCTCATCTGCAACCAATTCCTGCATTTGACGAACCATTTAGAAGAATAATGGAAGACTGTTGGTCCCTTACCTAAGACCAAGTCAGGTAACCAATACTTGCTGACAATAATGTGTGCATCAACAAGATTCCCAGTGGGCAATTCCTTTGAGGAATATTAAAATAAAACAATAGTAAAAGCTTTGATAAAGGTTTTACTCAATTTGACCTTCCCAAACCTGTCCAGTCTGATCAAGAGTCAAATTTTATGTCCGGAATTTTCGAGCAAGTTATGTACGAATTAGGCATCCAACAATTCAAATCTTCTGCCTATCACATTGAGAGCCAAGGGGCTTGAGAAAGGTTTCATCAAACTTTGAAAAATATGATTCGGTCATATTGTTTTGATACGGGTAAAGACTGGGATGAAGGCATTCATTTACTATTGTTTGCTGTTCGGGAATCAGTTCAAGAATCTTTAGGATTCAGTCCTTTTGAACTAGTTTTTGGACATACTTTGCGTGGACCATTGAAGTTGTTAAAAGAGAAACTTCTCTCTAATGAAGATACTGAAATCAATCTTCTCGATTATGTTTCCAATTTTAACTATAAGTTGTCAAAATCTTGTGAGGTTGCAAGAGCGAATCTGCACTCTACTCAGTCAAAAATGAAATTAAGGTATGATAAAAATACAAAGGAAAGGAGTTTTCAGCCTGGTGATAGAGTTCTGGCTCTCTTGCCCATACCACAAAATCCTCTTCAGGCCACGTATAATGGCCCTTACACAGTTGAAAAGACAGAAATGATTTAATTTACATCGTAAATACACCTGGGAGGCGAAAACAAAAACAACTTTGCCATATAAATATGTTAAAGGAACATGTTGGGAGAGATAACCAGGTTAATCATGCAATTAATTTAGTTGTACCTTTTCTATTGATTTTGGAGTAACAAATCTTCGGAATTCAGAAATTATGAATAATCTGGACCAGAAACTTTCACATCTGCAACAACAAGAAAGGAATGAACTTAAACAGTTATTATTGGAATATGAGCACTTATTTGCAGATGTTCCCACTAGAACAAAACAAATCTACCATGACGTTGAAATTGTAAATTCCACACCTGTGAAACAACACCCGTACAGGATGAACCCTCTCAAACAGGAATGTTTGAAAAAAGAAATTCAGTATTTGCTGGAAATAGAACCGAGTAAAAGTGACTGGAGTTCACCATGTATACTTGTTGAGAAACCACATAATGTTTACTGATTATAGAAAGGTGAACAGTGTGACTAAAAAACAGATTCATTTCTATTACCAAGAATAGACGACTGCATTGATAAAATTGGAAATGCAAAGTATGTCACCAAATTTGACCTTCTAAAAGGATTCTGGCACATTCCACTGACGGAAAGGGCAGAGGAAGTTTCAGCATTCTTGACTCCAGATGGACTTTATTAATATAAAGCGATACCGTTTGGGATGAAAGATTCGCCAAGTACTTTTCAACGTTTAATGAACATGATTACATCTGGTCTAGATAATTGTGATGCTTACATCGATGATATCATCATCTACAACAACACCTGGAAAGAACATTAGCGACAATTCAGAAATTCTTTGATAGACTCACTGATAAACGTTTGACAATTAATATATCCAAAAGTGAGTTTTGCCGTGCTTGTGTAACATTTCTAGGACATATCGTGGGACGTGGAAAAGTTAAACTTATAGATGCTAAGGTCAAGGCTATCTCTGAATTCCCTGTGCCTATCAGTAAAATGCAACTGATGCGATTTTTGGGTATGGCTGGATACTATCGGAAATTCTGTTCCAATTTTTCCATAATTGCTGAACCCCTGACAAATTTATTGAGCAAGAAAACCAAGTTTCATTGGTCTGAAAAATGTCAGAAGGCCTTTAATAAATTAAATGCCATACTTAAGAGTGCACCAGTTCTTACAGCTCCAAATTTCAGTCAATCATTTAAACTATCTGTTGATGCAAGTGATGTTGGGGCTGGAGCAGTATTTATACAAGAAGATAAAAATGGTGTTGATCATCCAGTGTGCTATTTTTCTAAGAAATTAAATAAGCACCAGAGAAATTATTCTACAATCGAGAAGGAATGTTTGGCTTTGATATTGGCATTACAACACTTTGAAGTTTACATTAGTTCAGCTCTTTCTCCGATTATTGATTTAGTGATCACAACCTCCTTACTTTCATCGGCAAAATGAAAAATAAAAATCAGAGATTATTAAGCTGGAGTTTGTTGTTACAGAAATATAATATTGACATCAGGCACATCAAGGAAAAAGACAATTTAATAGCAAATGCACTTGTACATGTATAGAAATATATTGTTTCATGTACACTTTGTGTCATTCATAACATTTCATCTTATTTGTTTTACTACATGCATATTTGACATAGAGTTAAAAGAAAGCTTTATTGTATAAATCTTTCTTTTTCTTTATGAGGGGAAGTGTGATGCATATTTAATTTAATTGTTTGTCTGTTAGTTGTAAAATAATCTATTTCATTACCTGTATTTTAATGTTACCTTGTTTGCTGGACTTGACCTTGCCCAAAATTGAATTCACTTCTGCTTGACCTGATTGACTTTTTTAAATTTCTTTTTTATTTCATTGACGAAAACAACTAATAACAGCTTCATTATTCTCTGTGGATATGAGCTCATTGACCAAATTATTATTCAAGTAAACAAGAAGGCGTAAACATGTTGATCAGGGTCAGGGTTTTGGAGATCCCCAAGTGAATTTAATAGGTTATCGTGTTGTACGTAAATAAGGCTCATTAGATCATTCTAGAAAATTATTTTCCATTGGGTAATGGTTGTTTTTAGAAAATGCTAATTTGTGACTTTTTTGGGCTGGGTGTAAACAAGTAGGCGAGGGGTCTATGGGACGGTACCCCAGGCTAAAATTCTAGGGGAGAAGTTTCCCGAAATTCCAGCTTTTAAGCGTTCATAAGGCATAATTTTAATTATCTAACTTACTCTAGGAAAAGACCTACTTGTTTGCTTCCCCCTTCCCCTACAGTAGTGTTAAATAAAAGCAGGTAGCATTTCCTTAATGCCATGAGATGTAACATAACTACCATGAGTTTGCAATAACTGTCATGAGCTGTAATAACTATCATGAGCTGTAATAAATGTCATGAGCTGAAATACGTGATGCATCTAACTCCTATCCAAACAGCTACATAAGCCCGATTGAGTCTACTTCAAACATAGGGTATTAAATTATAATCTATTTATAATTATGTTATTAAATTATAATCGATTTATAATTATGTTATTTATTTATAATCAATTTATAATTATGTTATTTATTAAATAGACACAATCTTTATTTAAAAAAGGAACTGAGTCCATCTTTGTGATAGTTTTAAATTTATCTATTCATCGCCTTTGTGGACCCATTAAAATGTATGGACAGTTATAAATTCAGGGTTCAGTAAATGTGATTAAAGTCCATGGTTTATTCAGTTTTAGCGTTCAGTATCTTAGTGCAGAAGAAATTATGATATATAATCCTTCTGAATCATATTAAAACAATGTAAATATTAAACTTATACTCAGTGGCAAAATTATGTTTTCCACTCAAGAAATATAGAGAGTACAATTTAATGTTAGCGGAATATTTTTGGTATGTTCGGTGAAATATTTCTGATCGGATTATTTTATCCTGGGACCTATTTTGCACATTTTAATGTTAGCAGAATTATTTATTATGTCCTGAGAAATGTTTCTACTTTTAATTTTTATTTTTTTATTTTGTCCTCAGACTTGTTTTGTTTTCACAGCCTTGGCGTGAATAATATGAATTATTTACCAGTATTAATTAAATATAGTGAGATGGGCAAGTTACTGAATGTGAAGACTGGTTTCTCAAGAGGATTCTTAAAAGAGTCATTAGAAAGCGTAAACTGCGACAACAAAACAAACCCATTCACCTGATACATTAGAGGACGATCCCATACCATTCTTTAATGCATCGTTATCGTACCCAATTTCAATGCCATCATATGCATGGCAGCGTCTTATATAATGAAGCTTTTCCTCAAATTTCAAATGAAAGAAACGTTCCAGGATTTTTATTTCTTCAGACATGTTGTGTCTATTATTCAAATAATGTGAGCGATAAAAGCCTTTGACGCTTGCTAAGTTGGTGATAACGAAAGACTTTTTGACCTCGTGTGTTAAATAAGCTCTTCCCATCGCGCTGCTTCTTCGTATGTGATAAAAAGGGTACTATTGAAACGGCTGAAGTATGTGAGACTACTTATTAACCGATTTAGCAAGACTTCAGCGTATCTCTTCCTTTATAATCCGGAATTCATTCCGACCCTTAGTAGTCGGTTGAGCTTCGTGGAACGCGTTTCAGTCATTTTGAGGGGTGAATCCCGTGTAAAATTCAGGGTTGAATTGAAAGTATGGGTGAGGATTTTGCGGTCGAGGTTTACAAAGAGTCAAGCTGATCCCGATATTTAGTCTCATGTTATGTGCTCCTAACTATGCAAAAGAAGTACCCAGTTCAATAACTGACAGCACCTTTGCTTTGTACTTCTGCTGCACTATCAGAAATAGCACAGAAAACGGATTACCAATTTTGTTTGCGAGTCACTAAATGCACCATATCAAGGATTTAATAGGATAATCCCTTCTTAGTATGCGTATTAATTGAAACTAAGCTTCTTTTAAAATATTGTAAAACACAAAATAAACTTAACTCGTATTAACAGCAGATCTTGCTGAGATCAATGTAATTTAAATACCACGTGGAGGTAAATACAGACCTGATGGAACATAAATCATATTACATGGCGGTTGTCATCAGTATCTGGTGATGAAAATACTTGGTCTTAAAATGACGCGGTTATTTTGGTCGGCACAAACCTTTCACCCCAATCTCTAATCTCCGTTTTCCCCCTTTCCCCAGATGTAAAAAGATTATTTTTTTCGGACAATTGAATTCAATTACTGAGCACGAAATCAAGAACTGAAAAGTCATTTGTGTAGCTAAGTCATTCATACCGCCCACACAAGACCAAAATCGAAATGTGCAAAAAACCAAACTATTGTTTTACTACGTATTGCTTTGCTTCCCGCCCCCAATAAAGAACTAGATACACAAAGAGTAACTGGAGAAAGTGTCAATGTCAGAATATCAGTCAGTGTATGGCTTTATTCCGGTTAAATCGCGATAGCCATTAGTTTGACTGTCCATCGTCAAGAGGGCCGTGGTGGCTCGGTGGTTAGCGGACCGGGCTCATGACCGAAACATTCGAATCCTACTATCGGACCAGCCTGGGTATGCTACCTTAGTTTGTCCTTGAGCATGGAACTTTACTCAGATTGCCTCTAACTAACCTGTTTTTTTTTTGTTTTTTTTTTTGCTGTGCCTTAAAGCACCAAGCCTAAAAACCGTCGTTAAGACTCGACAAGATTATGAACTTCTACGATATTCCGTTAGATACTTTCTGCTGTAGCTATACGGTAATATAATTAACGTTCTTTGCTGTGTTTAGTAATCCCTGGTTTTTTCGTAAGGACTTGTTACAAAAGCAAAATTTATTACAATATCATCAATTGTCCAAAGCAAAGTCATTTTCAGAGCCACTAATTAAAATAGGATTGGGATTAAAGTTAGTTGATTGCTAATGATACAAGCCACGTTTTGACCGGAAAATGGTTTCCTGCTAAACACCGGATAAAAAGGGAGTTTGCATGTTTTCAGTCATTTAACACAATGCGGAAATGCGCTTAATTGTTTTGGGTATGGCCGGGATAATGATAAGCATAACAACACACTGGACATCAATGTTGCTTGAAATGCGGCCATACTTATAGACCTGTTCCAACAATGCTGGGAGTACGTATTTTATGCAATAATGGTTAGTAATGCACATGTTGTTGTTGTTGTTGTTGTTGTAGGGCTTAAAGCCATTTTTCAGCACACGACAGGCTATACATGGCGGCCAGTATTAATGGTGGAGAAAGAAACCGGGAAATCCCCGGAAAGAACCACCGACCCAAGAGACGCTACTGGCAAGCTAGTAATGCAGATGTACAGCTCCAATATATCAGCAACCATTGTTGCTAAAATTGTAGGGAAATGAATGGTCAAAAACTTTATGAAAGACACTTTGTTTAAGATTTCGTGCCTAGTATGTGGAATGTTTATAACCACTTAGAAATGGTGTGCTACTTTGTGCAAATCAATCAATGCCCTCGCGCTAAATTTGCACCATATTTGCAAGTGTTATCATTTTCAATAGATAAATAAAAAACAGAATTTTATTGAAAAGCACAATCGAAGACGTATTTGAGAGCCTACTGAAATGCTGAGAAAATATTTACTTTTCTTGATTGATATTTGTTTGAATCATGCTCGAATTCGTGTCTTGTGCAATAACGGGTTTCCAATAGACGAATTTTTATCTTGGTTCCTTAATCAATTGTTCTAAATTAACATCGATCACTTGTCTCTATTTATCTAAGTCCGCATTGGTCCTAAAATAGTGGTGACTAACGTTCAAGTTCTATACATGTTGTCTCCCAGAACTGGACCCACTTCTTTGCTATCACATTCATGTAAGTTTCCGAAACTACAGCAACATACACCGTTGGAAAAACCGGCTCTTAAAATCACGGACTAAACTGAAGATTATTTTATAATTTGCGCCTTGTTGTGATAAACTTTGGTCAAACTTGATTCTGAACGGCGTGTTAGTAGTACACAGGAATGATATGGTCAATGAGAAATTAGGATTTATACGGACAAGGGGAAATTTGATGTCAAAAGTGCTCATAGGTTTAATGTGATGGCTGGTAATACGGACAATAGGAAATTACAATTAGACCGTCATTTTTAGGATTTATAGAGAAATGGGGAAACGTAATGTTAAGCAGTGTTGTACAGTAATGAATTATTAGAGTAATCAATTAAGTGAATGATTTATTGAAATACAGAATTGTAATTGTAATCAATTCCTGCAAAGAAGTAAAAAGTAATCAGTAATTTAAATTATTACAAATTCTGGAAAAGCAATAGAAAGTTAAAATTATTTTTAAATAACAATTACTGTTTGTTAGAATTACAATTAGCAACGTACAACATAACAGTACGATTAGAATAACGTAGACAACACAGGGCAAAAAACTGTTTACAAATTGTACGAAATTAGTTCTGCAGTTACGTTGAACTCTTAGTGCGAGGAACATTGTTCTGTGAATTAACCAATAAGAACTGTGAGTGTGAGACTGAAGAGAAGTAATGTAATTGTGCTGTAATTACCACGATTAAAAAGTAATTGCAATTTATTATTTCAATGTGACATAATAATTTTAATTGTAATCAACTATTACAATTCTTTTCATAGTAATTGTAATTTTAATTCACTACCTTTACAACAGTAATCTATACAAAACTGCTGTTATGAATATCCAAGGCTTAAAATTGTGGATCTCTATGGTGACTAACGGGAATTTAACATTACGTCATAGGTTTAACCGATGGGAGACTCTTTGGTCTCTAACGGGAATATAACTTTACGCCCTCTCTGTGAAGGCATAATGCTAGATTCCCATTAGACTCCATAAACCATTTTGAAATAGGGTTATATGGGGTCATACGGGAATTTAACATTACGCCTCCAGTTTGTCCCCCTAAACATTTTTAAAATGGGACTGCGGATCACACGGAGATTTAACATGGAGATGAAAGTTATATTTGTCATACTGTCAAACTAAGTCACAGGGTTTGCTGTAATGTTGTGACATTTTTTGTCTGAATTGTTTGAAAAAGGAACAACTTAGGGATATTAAAGTTGTATCAGCTTGTTAAGGAATCATATATGTATGTATGTATGTATGTATGTATGTATGTATGTATGTATGTGCGTGCGTGCTTGCGTGTGTGTGTCAAAAAGAGAGAGTGATAGGAGAGGTAACTTAGTCATCATACTTGAATCAACAACCATCTTGAAACGATCACACCTTTCCAAGCAGAAGCCAGAAGCCAAGTGATGACGACGTACTTTGTCGCTTCGTACGATGAAGAAAGTGTTAGCAGAAGTTAACGTGAACGATTTTGAAGAGGACATTAGCGATTCTGATCCAACACAATATACCTCCAATAGACCAATGGTGTCAAGATCAGCCAAAAATTAAGTTGTTCGGTAGCCCCTCAAGATTATTTTCACATTTGATCTACTCAAAAAGTGACTTCAAGAAAAATTTAGAATAACTGCTTATACCTAAACGGCCATATTTACAAATTTCAAGTCTCAAGTCCTGAAAAAGAAAGCAGCTGTCTTCATTGAGGACTTATTGGAGTGTTACGTCTCTAGGTCTTAAACTATGCAACAGAAGGAAAATGAAACAAACAATTTAAATAAAATCAATAAGGAATTTATATCTCTACAATACAAAGTGAAACTTCAAGAGACACTTCGTGTTGTGAATTAAATCCTAATTAATCCTCATTGTCCTTGCACAACTCCTAAATGTAGAATGTTCTGAATGCCAATCGTCTTGAGTGTCCTGATACAACACAATCATGCAATCCAGAATGTCTTTTAATGAGTTCACAATAATCCAAAGTAATGTATTAATCTAAAAGTCAACGAACAGCTTAGTAATTCCAATGAATATTTTAAATTAATAAGTCTTCTCGAATTATCTCTGATTTCAACAACACAATTGGTTTGCCAGGAGACTGATGTGAAAGAGTATTAAGTAACTTGTTATTCACATCCCTGTTCATACACATTTTCACTTGAACTATATCTTAAAAGAACGTGGGTGTGTGTGAGTGCGTGCGTGCGTGTGTGTGTGTATAACACCACACATCATAATGGAAAAGAAAAATATATACAATAACGCTTTCTTTCACATATTTGACAAATATGTACACACAGGAAGATGTCTTATGAATGACACTCAGTTGAATGTCATAAAATATACTCAAAATAAAGCAATATAGTACTTCTATATACGTGAAAGTGCACCTGCAATCACATCATCTTTACCCTGATATGTATAACGTTTGTATTCTTGCAGCATCAAACTTCGCCTCAACAACCTGTGATTTTTATTATTCATTCTGCTAATGAAAGTAAGGAGATTGGGATCACTGAATACGAATATCGAAGAAGGATCTGAATGAATATACACTTGAAAATGTTGCAAAGCCAAATATTCCTGCTCAATTCTTTAGCTCTTTCGAAATATAAAATTCCAGATGATCTCAACGAGTTTTATCTTCTTGAATCAAAACTTCACCAACCCCTACATCACTCGAATCAACAGACATTTTACATAATTGGCTGAAATTTGGTGCTAAAATAACTGGTGCACTTTTATGACATTTATCAGACCAATGGATCTTGTGCTTCCCACTCAACAAATTTGTCTGAGGCTCAGCAATTATGGAGAAAGTTCAGCAAATTTTCCAATAATATCCAGTCATACCCAAAATTCGCATCAGGTACTGAGAATCTACAATATCAACGTCATGACAGATTTTATTTTGTTCGTATTGGAACATCAGGATATAACCGTTTGAGTCCACTCCTTTTTAGATATTAAAATTTCTGGTCACGATTGTTTAAAATATCGGCATTCAGAAGATGGGTTACACCAGAGTCAATATGGTAATATTGCATTCCATCGTTTAAATCCTCGCTATATGGGATACGTACAACTAAATTGATTAAACAATTAGCTGTGCTATATCTATCCAAATACTCCTTTAACAAATGTATATGACAAAGTTGTTGTGAGTGTTAATAATATAATTCATTTACTTTCTTTTCAACTGCATACGGACCATACACCTTAGCCCAAAGAGGACTTGTGGGATGGGCAAGAGAGCCAGAACTACGTTCCATTCTGAGAGCTCTTTTTCTGTGTGTATCTGCTATATCTTAATTTCATAGTTAGGATGAGTAGAGAGATTATTTTCTGCTTCATCACATCAACTGATATTTGAAATCAGAGACATAGTCAAGAAGATTAATCTTGAAATCTCATTTGAAAGACGTTTCTCTTCAGTATAACATCAACGATCCACGGACAGCATATCCAAAATAAAGTTAAAAAGGACTATAACCCAATGGTTCTTGAACTGATTCTCTAACAGCAATCAAAAGCAACAAAAGACTCTCGTGCCAATCTTTTGATGTATAGAACAATGCGACCGAATGATGTTCTTCAAAGTTTGATGAAATCTTTCCAAAGCCCCTTGACTTTCATGGTGATAGGTCGAAAACGTAAAATGTTGGATGTCTAATTTCATACATTGCGTGTTCGCAAATTCTAGACATAAAATTTGTTCCTTGATCAGACTGGGCAGATTTGGGAATGACAAAAAGTGTAAAACTTTACCAAAGCCTTTACAATTGTTTCAGTTAATATTACTCAAAGGAATTGCCTCTGGAAATCTTTTGGACGCACACATTATGGTCAACAAGCATTGGTTGCATGATTTGGCTTACCGTAAGGGACAGACGGTTTACCAGGATCAATGATGACCTCATCAAAAGACTAAACAATAAATATTTCTGCTAAAAGAATTTCCTGATCAACAAGAACACGTTTTGTCATAGCTCTGGTAACTGCACAAGGAGGAAAGAAAACAGGAATTTCATTTTCAATAGGATCAACATTTTGATCCAAATAAGGCTTGTCAGCTTGGTCATTTCCCAGTAATAAATGAACACCTGGTATAGGTAAAGAAGTCACAGGTCTGGAATCTATGTCAGATGCCAGATTGACACAACAGAGAGGAACATTAATAAAACTTCACTCTACTCCATAAATAAAAATACTTTCACTAAAAGAAGACTTCTCAAATAAAGGCATAGTACTTGACCACAAAAGACTCCGAGAAGATCCTGTGTCACTTAATATTTTAATTGGGACAGGCTTGTCAGAATCACCCATAAGTGGTATAGACCGTCAGACATAAATGATTCATAAGTCTCCAAAATATAATCAGACTGGGGTTTGTTTGATATGATCAATGTATTACCTTCAGTTGAAGACCTTGACCTTGACCTCTTTAAATAAGAACGGAGAATGCAATGTTTTATATTTGGGTAAATTTTCCAGTGCCAAATAAAGGATGGTCTAGATTAACTTCCGTCAATATTACAAGTGTTTAAGTCGTGTCATCGTGGTGACTCGAGTTATGCAGGGAAAAAAAATACACCTAACGGAAACGATTAGGAGAGCATTAGGCAATCAGACAGAGATAAACAACAGAGAGAAGTAGAATTAAGTATTTCCAAAGAGATTAGGAGAGCATTAGGCAATCAGACAGAGATAAACAACAGAGAGAAGTAGAATTAAGTATTTCCAAAGAGACTCTGTGTAGAGTTCCTAAAAGGAAAAAAAAAAAAGTCAAGACCTGATGATTTCTCATTATACGTCGAAGGTGTCAAGTCGTTCATGGAGATCTCGTATTTCGAAGACCTAATTTTCCAGGCTGAAAATTCATATGTTTCCTCACCAGCAGATCGTTTGCTGAATTCATGCTGAATTGTTCGTGGTGAAAACTGGCTTAACTTTAGATATTTCCAAAGACCGAATATTTGGTGGATCCACATCAATGCTTTCAACTTATCGACGATAACGAAAAACTTGTTAAACACGTGAAAATCATACGCGAATATTTAATCTTGGTTAAATTACTAATGCGTTACAACGTTTGCACTTCCGACAAATTTGGCGATGTCATCATTGCTGCTTTCATGATAGCCAATGCCCATTTAAAATAGAACCGTTAGGAGATCAAGGCCTTCACTGACACCGGTAACTCCTTGGAGACTATCACCCTCGCGCCGAAGACGACTATCTAGAAGCTTTCACCGACGAATATCCAGTAGAGACTATTTTCATTTTTGCGAGTAGAAGACGTACAAATTACGGTTGCCAGCACAGAGACAACTAAGGACAGCTTAATACCAAATGTAAAATAAAAGGACCGACACTGAACTATCGTTCCTGTCAAGTGGTAAACTTCGTCGACTTAAAAGAAGCTTGATTGAATTTCCATTGTCCTATAAGTACCAATCATGTTACGCCTATGAACATTTTTGACATTACATTTCCCCTTGCCCTTATAATCCCACAAATAGCGGCCGCATGTTAATTTCCCATTGACCCCATATCATTCCACTATACTACTTGTGTTATTTGAAAGCGATCACATGAAATTAAACATTTTAGAAATGTATTTTGGTGATGTTCTTGGTTAGGTGATGTGGTGGGGGGAAAGGGGGTCAAATCCAAGCGATTGCAAATTGCACGGTTTTATAGCAATCGGTACATAGCGGCCTATAATGTAATTCCTCATATAGTACTCAATGACGGCGAATTACTTCCGCTGTTTTTCTCAACTCGACTGAAAAGGACGTGAATGTTCCTATTGAATTTTATTGCAGCCGCTTGAGAATATCGAGTAGAGCTACTGCATAGTTTAAACAAAGCACGTTCGATTTTTACGTCAAAGTGTGTTGAAATCGAAGAAATACTTCTAATGCAGAAAATTTACACTGATATCACATTAAGGTTTAGTATAGTTACAATCCGCATGCCTTGGCGACACTTTGTAATCTGTCTTAGAATATGAAACAGTGACTGAAATACCCAATCATTGTGAAATTTAATTTCAAATCTAACGTCTATTTTGTTATCACAAAGTGCTTAGTGGGCCTTAATGGAATAAATTTATGCATTAAATTTGACATTTGTAAACAACCTATCTCTTCTTCTTCCGTTCAACACGATCAAACCTCCGCTACATCCGTGTCTCAAAGAGGAAGTCGCTTGTTCATCTTTGAATGATTTATATCAATATAGCCAATATATTTATTGTTCACCTTGGAACATCATTTGTTTCTGCAACTAATCGCGCAACTTTCATATGCAAGATTTAGCGTTAAAATGCATTATATTCATTATTGGAGTTAGCATTTAAAAGCACCTAGTCATGATTATTGTAACTTTATTAGACATAACGTCTGTTTAATGTCAGATGGTGAAGTGAAGAAATGACTGATTTCGGCACTTTTGTTTCTAAACAGCTTCTGAATCTTTTATCTTTTCCATCAATGAGGGCAGTGATTTCCTAGACAAACCAACTTCTGGTTCGTGACCTCGATGATACAGATATTTGTTGGCATGAATGTACATCGACCGCTTTGTTCAGCTTGAGTTTGTGGTGGTGGTGTTCTGGGAAATTTGTTGTGATGCAATGCAAGTGATTGTTAAACAGTCGCATAAGCAAGGTAAAACAAAGAGGTTCTTGTTTTATTAATGTCGTTTGAAATGTCTGTACTTGGATACAAAGAGTGTGCAGTAATTGTAAAGGTTTCTTGGAACTTAAAATTATGACTGCGTAGGAAATATGTAACTGAGCAAGACGTGTTATCCGTTATGTTCCATTATTGTCATTCCAATTCATGCTTTTGTTTTGTTATTATTATCAGCGGTAGCAACAACAGCAGATGCATCGCGATGATGATAACTGTGATGTCCCCACTTGGGGAAGGATCTCCATCTTCACGCCCTTACATCCGTCCGTCTGTCCCTGGAAGATTGTCAGTACGATTACATACACCCAACAAGGCACAGAGAAATACAATTTAGTAGGCATGATTCCGTAAAAAGAGAGGATCTGATGTAACAAAACATTGAAGAACGTTTTAAAAGTCCTAAAAGCAAGTTTCTTTCCAGCAACAGATGCATACAATGTGTAATATCAGCGCCATGTAATTCATATTTTCTATGTATTTCATACTTAAAAATGGGCAAAATATTTTATTTGATACAATATAACAGTGTATGTGTTGATGTGCCATTAAGCACCAAATAAACACTAATTAGATGTAATTTTTATTTGTTAACTATTTTTCAGACAGATGGGGCTGGATTCAATAACAAAATACCTTGTAAGATAGAAGGTCTTGGCCTTGCTGACATAATTATAATAATATATCTTTGTTTCAACAGATTCCTCCCATAAGGTCTACTCCATGTTTAGCTTCCGAACTCGCACAAAGTGTATCTTTTGAACGGTATTAATTGTAGTCGTGATATGTGCCATTTTGGCTGTAGAATGGATATTTGTCGTATGTACTGTTATGGCTGTGGAATGGATATACGTGGTATGTAAGTAGTAAATATGTGCCACTTGGGGGTCAAAATGTTAATCATGTAGGCGTAAATAGACTTATATGGAAATGCCACTCGTGGGTCAATAATAAATGCTATGTTAAAATGATCCATAGACTTATGTGTAAATGGCACTGGGGATTGAAAGTGTTTATGGGGTCATACAGGAATTATAATGATAAATATTTCATCTACAATCCAAACAAACTCCTTTGCAATCCAACACAGCATATATACAATCAGTACCTGCTTTTTTATTACCACACACACACACACACACACACACACACACACACACCATCGAACGAAACGAATATGAAGTTTTTATACACACATCGTTACACAAACATACCAACACACTATTACACAAGTGGGGGTAGAATGTAAAAGAAAAAGGATGAAATAGACACACACACTTTCATACATACATACTATCACACACAAGGAAGGGTAAGGAGGTGGTTAAAGATACACAAGTATACTTTTACATACCTACACACCCACACTATCACGAGAGAAGGGGTAAAGGGGGAAATTAAGTTTTAGTTTTCAGCAACATAGATATACACTAACATACATATACAAGCTAGACTTCCAATGATCTAAGGCACTGTCATTTGCCCTTGATGAGTTATGATACCCATAACGTTCACAAAACCATCTTCCTAGAATATCATTATTTCTACTCGCAATTAAAACAAGTCACTAAAAGTTATATCGGAACTCAAAGACTGCTTTTGATGAAGAAAATACACACAATATTGTCCACACATTATGGAATTTAATTCTTGTAATCTCACATTATTTAATAGAGTCGATACAGCATTTCTTCTCATAAAGTCAGTGATGCATCTTCCCCGAGACAATCCATATGCATCAAATCTATGTGAATCAAAATATTCCACAATATGATCGTTGGGAAAGTAGGCGACTGCCCATTTGGTTCACGTTTAATGACTGTCGTATATGTTGATGCATAGGCTTGAACGTCTTTAGATTTGCGATGGGGAAGTTCATCGTTAGCTCTATTAAATCAAGCTGTGTACGAACTGTGAGAAGGCAATGGAGGTTTCAGGTATATTTTCTTTTCTTTTCTTTTGTGTTTTCACAGGTAAAGTTAAGTCATCAATTCAAACCCCGATGTTTTCCTTGAAAAGTTCTGTCAGGTAAGTCGATGATCCACGGGTATGCGTTTGGTCTCCAGCGAAGTCAATGGAGGTAAAGGATGGTGACAAAATCTTTTTATCACTTTCTCAGAATTGTTTCTTCTAAGATATTAGTCCATGCCTCTTCTAGATACTCTTCCAACGTTTCTTCTTGACTCGTCATCTTCCATATTTCGTTTTGTTTCTGACCAGGATGATCAATTTGACATCCATAACAATCGTTTCTGGTTAAACCTGTAATTCTTTCCGTCAAGTCCTGAGCAAAACATGAGACTAAATTTTGTTGTTGCTCTAGTCATCTTGACATCATTACTGTATTTTTGTCTTCTTCTTGTTCTGGTTCAAAAATATCCTCATCACCTATCTCTATATATTCTTCGTGTTCCATCTTTCCTAATAATCCAGGATCACTTCTCTCAAACTGTTAATTTCCAGAGTATCGTCAAATTCTGCGTACAAGACGACGTTCACAGTGTTGGCCAGAGCTACTACAAAAATGAAGTTCCACAAGAAGTTCGCCCGACATTATAGGGTAGAATGTCTTTCGTTGCTGCCGTTGTCTCTCAACAAAGCATATTCACCAGCATAATCGTAGTACCAAATACCGTGGTTGATATTGGTTCCCAACTGTCCTGAGGCTTCAAACAGTGTCAGGTAAGAGCTCAAGTATTTTTTTTTTTTTTCTGGGCAAAATTAAGTTGAAAGGTCTGGTACAAAGGATATACCAGATTTTACAATTTATTGGAGAATTGTTTTCTAAAATGTAGTTTCACAGTGAACTTTTCTTGCTAGAACAGAATATTTCATCCAAGATCTGCTCTAATAATAAGATTCTATTGTCAAAATAAGATGCACTGACATGAAGATAATAATAGTGTACAAATTCGCGAATGTGTACATGTCTCCATCTTCCTCGTAAGCTGCGACGGCAGAGTCCATTTAGAAAGGACTGACTGTGAGTAACGGAGTGGATGTGATGCCCACCACGTTCTACTCTACCATATCGGAGTAAAGAAACAATAAAATGAGTCCTTCTTTCAATTCACAGGGGAACGACAATGCTTGTAGAATCGATCGTTGCGGTAAATATATTTGATGAGAGCTAGAACAGTGTATCCACTGAAAATAGAACATAACCCGTCAGAAAAGTAGTGGATATTATTCTGCCGTCAGACAAATGCATGTTAAGACAATGAGCAATTTTATGGTACTCGATCAGTACATTTTTCGAGTTTTGACAAACTGATCGTTAAAAATAGTGGTAATCGTTTCCAGCAGATGATTACCATTGAAATAATACCAAACACGAATTCACACGGTATAAGTATTCAATTGAGGATTAACTGGTGATGCGTTTCTTTATTCGTAAATAAGAGGATCATTTTTGTCCAACCGTTCTTCATCGTGTTCTTTCAAGATGTCGACGATTTGTTTTGACCTACTTTGATATTCATGGCTTGAGTAAGATGAATCATTTTTACCACAGCATCTTCCCAATGAGTTTTGTTATCCAATTATATGGCTCTTGGTAATTTCGCCGTGAAACAACGTCAGATAGTATTGGGAAACACATCCATAGCACTGACACTCGGTAAAGTTAAATAAAACTGGTTATTCATAGTTCGATGGTTCTGGTTTCCAATGAGTCATTCGGTGTTAAAGGAGAATGATTTTCCAAATGTTCTACAAAAGGGTTGTTGCTGTTGTGACTGGAATGATGGTGGCCAGTGTTGGCCACATGAGTTGTTTTTGCAGTACATGAAGGTAGGAGTTCTGAGAAAGATAGGTAGCTTCTGTGTTTAACGGCATGATGGCTACTTCTTCTTTCATTTATAGACAATGACTTGTGAAGCTGCAATTCGAGCATTAGAACTAGGTGGATATCATTTCCAAAGTACTCTCACTTCTTCGAGTCGACCCTTGCTTTCCTTACGTGTTCATCGATCGAAGATGCTTTCAACATATCGTACACGTCATCTTTCCATTTTGGTCACTGGTTGGAACTCAGGGAAGTAAAAGGTCCATTTTAACAATTCTCCGCTCATGTCTTCCAATTTATAGATAGGAGATCACACCCGCGTATTTATAAAGTGACATTAAATAATTCGATTTTCCAGTTTGCTAAATAACCCTTGTCAAATGTGCGTTTGGTTTATCCAGAGTGAATCCAATATTCAGTCTTTAACACGCCTTCATTCTTTCTGGTGTGGTAGGTGACGCTCAAAACAATCGATCAAAACCAATACTTCATTTTCATGGGTCACTACTTCCGGTGCATACTTCTAAAATATCTCCAGATACGTTGTCTCACATTTCTTTGTAAACATTCGTAACACTGGCTTACGTTTCAGGATTTTCAGTGGTGAAAACTGAATGTGTCTTTTTTTTAGTTTTTCCTGAAACTGTTTTGTTCAGAAATTCGATACCTTTATTTGACATCGTAGCTGTTTTGTCTAAAGCTTTCTGGTGTTTCGTTGTAGCCACTCTATGTATCTATAGAATGACTGCTTGTTGAGAAAGGGTCTCAGCTTCTGTTCTTTGTTTGGCTCTGTACGATTGTCGAATGCTCTCCCATGTTCTTTTCCATTCTGCGGTTTAATAATTTTCGCATGCGTTCGACCCACGACGATGGCACGGGCTAAGCACATCTGGTTTTGTGAGAGGCCAGTTTGGACGATACTGCGTTTGGTACTGCGAATTTCGTCCACCAATAACACGTTTCTGCGTCCGCATCCTCTTGGAGATGAAACGTGGGCTATGTGAAGAGTGGTTCTTCCATTAGTCATCTTAAACTCGTCATTTGATTGTAGGACAAACTGAATGTTGTCAATGACTTTAGAAGGTGTTAATTATGAAGAATGGACTAAACATGATCTAAAAAGGAGATTTTAAATTGTTTTGAGTAATGGAAAGTCTAAAACGATCGTTCTCTTTAGCTTAGCATTGTAATTTCAATGTCTCAAAACAAGGAAACCCACAAATATATAATGAAATCTGACGCTTTCTCGAGTGGCACTTCAGATTGAACTGTTTCAATTTCAACATGTAGACGTGAGCCGTGGTTCAAAATTTTCTGGATGTCGGTTTTTTCGTCTCTTGAATGTGATAACAATTTTCGGTACCTATTGAACCTTTCTTTTTGCATTTTTTTTGGTGCATCTGGACTCACTTGGTCTTGTAGCAGAGGATGTAGATGGTATTGGTTCAGACTCACTCATGTCATCTTCGCAATCACTGTCATGCACTTGGGCTAACACGTCAGTTGGCGCAAATTAGTCCCTCTCTCCCCTTGATTTCTTCTAGTTTCTTCTCAGAAAAGTGTGATCGTTTCAGCTTGATTCCAAAATTGTAATGACCAAGTTTACACGCACTTGGTCCCTATATAGCGAGAACTTCTCGCCCTTAGAGTATACATTCATTTAGCTTTCAGGCTGTGAAGAAGACGTAAGAGTCAAGGCAGATCGCTTCTCGTCAGAGATTTGCAGTCATCCGAAAGTAAACTTCAGTAAATACTGCGGACTACTCTCGAAATAAATGTCAAGATAATGGCTATATCCGTCAAGACAATGACAGTGTGTTCCAGAATGTCCACAACGTCAAAGCAAAGGAAAGACAACAGAAAAGAGAGACAAAAGTAAAGATACATGTTATCCTTGTCTAGAAAAAGGACATTGGTCTTCAGAGTGTCCCAAGAAAAAAGAGTAAAAGTAGAGGGAGGAAGGGAGTTCTTCATAAACAGAAGAAAAATCCATATCCCTCAATAAATACAAGAAAGCAGGACAACTAGAAGATAGTGAAGTGGAATGAACTCATCAAGTGAAGAAATTCAAACAAAAACAAGTAGGGATAAGATACTTAAACAAACTCACAGATATAGATGGCCTGAAAAGGAACGGTGTTTTATTTATAAGCAAATTTATGGGCTTTAACTGTCTCAATCCCATTCCACGGCCATGTCCTACTCCTCTTCCAGTTGTTGCTTTGGTATAACTGCTGTTGCTGACATTTCCGTGTCAGTGTTCGTGGATGTAGTGATGAGAGGTTTAGAAATTATAGCACATGAAGGTCTCTTTCTTTGGTTTAGCCATAGGCATGGTCCTCAAACTGTGCTACAATGGCAACCGGTAGGAATGCTGGAGCACCTATATATATATATATATATATATATATATATATATATATA
>JAECUM010012422.1:0-94481 GCA_016617855.1 Megalonaias nervosa | reverse complement strand
ATATATATATATATATATATATATATACTCCATGCAAAAGAAATGCGATAATGCTAAAAAGCCCAAGTTTATGAAATTAACAGAAATACTCAAATTCAGAAAGTATTTTTTATCTTTTTTTACGTACGATGCCATGTTTGGAGAGCCTTAAACTCGCCGTTTACAAAAAAGAAACATACTGAGAACCATCTATGCTTATTAAATTGTAAATTATAAAAAAAAATGTTTATCAAATTACATCCACTACTGTCCGAGATCTAAACAATACAATAACAAAAAAAGAAAGAAGGGATAGGAAGGTATTAAGCCATGGATAAATTGTGTAAGACAATCATTGACTTGTATGTTTTCTATAGAAAATAGCTTACGTAAGATCAATGGAGAGAGCAGCTATTCTAATAGTTAATTCTGTTGTAGGAACTTTTTAAATACCATTATACCTCAGTTTTCATAACTCTCGGTTAAACTTAATGAGAACAATTCCCATTTATAGTCGGTATTATTATATCGTCACACCCCTTCGTACTTTTTGGGCCTCTTGTGGCCAAGTGGTCGAAAGCGTTAGCCTTTAGCGATCACTGTAATCTCGCCTCTGTCCGCTGGGTACGAGCCTCGGGCACGGTCAATGTATTTATGTGAGAAAGCTTGCCAGTAGTTTGGGTGGCTCTTCCTGGGTTTTTCTGGGTTCTTTCTCCACTAGTTATATTGGCCGCTATGTACAACCTATCATGTTCTGAAAAATGGGGGTAAGCCCTTAACAACCCTTAGTACTTTTAAATAAAATCCCAACACGTTTGAAATATCTGAACTGGAATGAACTAGGGTTTTTTTCTTCTGGATTTGATAATTTAAAAAAAATACTATTATCATAGATCCAGATGAAATAATTTGTTTCCTTTTCCAATACTAAATTAATTTATCTTAAAGTTTTCAGATGTACTTAAGTTAACACGACCAAACATCTCATTTATAAACTTCAATCATTTATTATACCAAGGTTTATTAAACACCGTTTTATCTGCAACCTAATATCTTCGTTCTTCTCCAAAATAGGTAGGCTTACCAATATTCGAAAGAATACAATATTGTCTATTTTGTAGACTTTAATCTACGTACTAAATACAATTCTTAAAAACAGGATTTTGTTGTATTAATTTTGAGTGTTGTCATGTACTCCATCCCAAGATCAGTTTAATATCCCGAAAAGGTTTCGCAAAGATATGATCTCACCAATTTTCTGATTGAATTATTTTGTAAAGCAAGGAGGATCTCAGAGCTTGAATTAAGTATCTTTACATTCACCATACTTAGTACACTATTCTCAATTATATCCCTTTTTCATTACGTAAGTTTGCCCTGCCAAACTAAGCGAAATAAAGAATTACTTAAATGCCATAAAATGTTATGAAGTGGTTTAGGTAAAGCCAAGAACAAATGATTAAGTTTAGAGTGAACTAGCGTATAAGTACTGTTGTTCTTCCAATAGGAGTCAATATTCTTTTTAACCCTTGAGAAAGTGGTGACTTTATTTTGGGAAGGTATATTTGTTAATTAATATCAATTATTTCATCTAGAGTCACCGAAAACCCTGCCTACAAGACTAAATTGAATTTCCCTCAAATTAATTTCGAGCGAGCGTAATGACATACGTCTTTATTATTCATTTTATACTTCCTATCCATATTACTTTTGTTTTAATAATAATTTACTTTCAGACCTGATATTGAAGCAAACAATTCTAATAGATTCGTAACGGAATAGAAAGATTACTGGGAATTGTCATAGATAAGAGCTGTATCATTTGCATGATGTGTGCCTTTATGTTCTTTATTATCAACTATTATACCTTTAATATCTCTATAACGTTATATCAAAATTGACAATATTTGTGCACAAAGTATAAAAAGATATGATGAGATATAATCTCCTTGTCTACATCCCATTTTTACTACAAATAAATGTGATATAAAACCGTTTTGTATAACTGCTGAATATATATTTGTTAACAATATATTAATCCGTTTGTTAATAAAATTTCCCAAAATTAAAATACTTGACAATTTTTTCCACAAAGGACCACGATACTGTATCAAATGCCTTTTCATAACTTATAAATATTAACTGACCAGGGATATTACATGTTTTGAACAGTGCATTGGCAAATTTATAAGTTTCATATTATCATCTATGCATCTGTTTTAATCAACCCTGTTTGTGATTCTGATGTTATTGTGTTCAACATCATTTTCACCCAATGAACTATTCAACATGATGGTAATTTATAGACTACATTTAAAAGGATAATAGGAAACAAGTATATTTGTTTTTACTATCTTCGTTTACCTCCAAGTGGTAAATAAAAAATAATATTGTCTCTGACTGACTGGAAGTTGTTCTTCATCATACTTTTCGTTAACTGATCTCAAAGGGGGCCCCGAGTGGCCAAGTGGTCTAAAGCGCTCACCGTTCCGGATCACTACCATCTCACCTCTGTTTGCGTGGGTTCGAGTCTCAGGCTCGGCTAACGTGGGTACGTGAGAAAGCCTACCAGTAGCCTCTCGTTGGTCTGTGGTTCTTCCCGGAGTTTTCCCGGGTTCTTCCTCCACCAGTTATACTGGCCGCCATGTATAGCCTATCTCAAAAATGGCGTTAAACCTTACAACAACAACAACAACTGATCTCAACATTATATATTTTGTCATTTTAAAACAACCAAACAAAATAGTCCACTGTAAATCAATCAGATCCAGGAGAGATTTTTCAGCCTTTTAATTATACCGACTTGTTCACATAGTTGTAATTCACCTTCCAAACAATCAGGTTGTTGCCTTATGAATTAAGGGAAATTAAACTCTCTTAAAAATGGGCCAAAATCAACATCTAAGATACCTATGGATTCTTTTTATTAAGAAGTTGCTTTTGATCTAATAAAATATTTTCCTCTTAATTTTCTATTCCACTAATCATTTTGTTTATTAAAACGTCAATTGTCCAAGGCACAAAAATCTTTGGATGGTTCTCGTCCTCTTCAGCACATTGGGTCTGCTCCTAATCGGATACATTTGTAGTTTATTCTCTTACGTTTTGAAGCTGATTTCTTTAATTTCTTTCTTATAGGTATGAAAGTCTTTTTATAACTGATAAATTTCATTCTCTATATATATTTCCTCCAAAATTTACGTCCCTTTTTTCTTACCTATATCAAATGAAATATTGGTGAGCTAATTTACAAGAACAGTTTGTAAAAAATATCCGATTATTAATTGTATACCGGATTTTATATTGTTACACGCAAGTGGACTCATACCGAGCGAATCAAATGCATGCGTTCTTAAACGCCCACATACTACAATAATATTCTCTAATCACCTAATAGCCACACATTCACGAAACTCTAATAATTTCACAATTGCGTGCTTTTTCTTCTTTCACCTTTGTATGACATATTGCTAAAAGTCTTTCTAAGCTGAACAGTACTACTGCAAGCCATGCAATACAAAGCACGACCCAAACATCGAATACACTGCAGAGAATTATTCATATCTCAAATTACTAAAGACGTATACGAATGAATATCCAAAGTATTCTCCGTGCGAAAAAATTAGGTATCGTCCATTTTACAAAAGTAACCCATGCTGTCGTAAAGTCTGGTGAATACTGTACATTATGACGTTTGGTCTTAGAAAAGGCTAGTTACTCAGTTTGAGAAATATCGTCCCAATACCAACTCCCCATAATGAAACAAATAATCACTAAACTCTAATATAGCTATAAACGGAGACGTAAATGCAAATAGCTCATACCGTACGTTTATTGTAATACCATTTTATTCGTCCAGATTTTAAACAGGTAGTGCTTATTGATTTTGTACTTTGCAACATACTCCTGATCCTTTAAAAGCCTGTTTAAATTTCTAGAATCATTTTTTTACGTCTGTAAAGGTATTAAGTTGTTGTTCAAGAGTTGTAACTGAGTGACCCGACCTGAAACCTGATATAATTATTTATGCATTTTACTAGGTTTGTTAGATATTCAGAAATTAAAAAAAAAATCGAATCCAGCTTGTTTTATTGGATTTTTTTTCCTGCGCCAAGTTTATCTTCGTAGATGTGGATTAAGTACTTTATAATAGTCAACCATATTGTGATCCTCTGTGCATTTGTTTAATCTTTCTGTGGCTTTGGGGTTATTAATATTTACATATCCTTATCCAAAGTCTGATCCAATACTAAACTGAAGTCACCACAGAAAACATTGATTTAAATATTAAGCTCATCAGTTATTATTTTTTTTTACTCTTTCCAAAAAATTAAAATTGGAATCATCTGAATTAGGGCCACACAAGTTAACAAGTTTTAATCTATTAATTTCTATACTCAAGCCTATCCCCAGTAAATTATCACCCCCATCTTTTTTCTTTCTCTGTGTAATTTAAATTCACAGTTGTTATTGTGTTTACACCTGGTGAATCTGGCTCATGTGAATTAAAATTACACCTTATCCTAATTTTATCTCAATATATTTCTTTTCCTTAGATGTAAAGTGCTCCGAAAGTATTGAATACTAGCGTGATATCCTACAGAAAATAAACGTGTATGTTTAATAAAGATATTACTATTATTATTATTATTATTATTATTATTATTATTATTATTATTATTATTATTATTATTGTTTTTATTGCTTTATTATTATTATTATTATTATTATTATTATTATTATTATTATTATTATTATTATTATTATTGCTGTTGTTGTTATCGTTAATAATAATAATAATAATAACAACAACAACAACAACAACAACAACAATAATAATAATAATAATAATAATAATAATAATAATAATAATAATAACAATAATAATATATTGCATGAAATTGATCTAGGCATACATGAAAAACCGAACACCCCCCGAACCCCTCCAAAAAAAAACAACAAAGGAAGGACAGCCCTTAAGGACAGAATGCTAACAAGTGGCTAAATTGCATGCTTGTATCCTAGACTTATATAGAAAGCATTAACTATACCTCATATTATGTTGGCGGTTTATGTATATTTACATATAATGCACTGATGTTATAAATACCTGTAATCAAGGGAACCAAATAATATTAACAAAAATACTAAAATTCCTAATACGGACTTTAGCGAAGACTAAACAATTTCTGAGCAATTTAAAATATTCCTAAGCTAAAAGTAATGTTACCTGTAGGCTCGTACAAAAGTAACAAAAGAAAAGAGTGAAGTCAACAAGCTTTGTAAATTTATCAAAATAATTTATTTTCCTAGAAAACAAGATAAAAATATGAAATAGGACTTACGGTTTGTGAATATAATCCAAAAATTAATCCAAGAATTGAAAAATATAAGTCCTATCACTAAACAGTTCTAATTGAATCCAGGTTTGAATCTCTATGAAGTTCCAGTATGGAAGGCGATGACGTCAGATGAGGTCGTTGTACTGATGGCAACAGTTCCTCGTTAAAACACAATTTATAACGTTCTGTTTAGAATTCCAGAATAAATTTCCACTGAATGTCTTTGTTCCAGAATTTTTATAAAGAAGAGCACTTGTGTAGTTTTCTAGAGAATATAAATTATTAAATTCCAAAAATAGATGAACTTCAGAACAAACTGGCATCAACAATAAAAAAAGACACCTAGAGCTCTTAAAGGTGAATGATACGACTGACAAATCTACTAGAAATCGTCTGTCTTAACCCTCGATTTTAGATCACATGGTGGCTCACGTGACGGGCTATGTGATCATTAATTTGAACAGCGCAGTAAAAAAAATGCCAATTCACACGTACGCTAGAATAGCCCTATCTAAGAATCAAATTCCCACACTGGAAATAAATAAAAAAGAAAGGCTGTTTGCAACTTAGCTAACACGTGGGCCAAACATGACCTTGGTAATAGCCAATTATTTTCATTCAATGTTTACAAACGTCTCAACCAAGGTGAGCTAAAAATAATGATAATGTAATATCTTTTACGTTCAAATCAGGTCAAAACAGAGAAGTGAATATTCCAAAAATAGTCAAATCTAATGAAAATTATCATTACAATAAAATGTAATGAAACAAAAATAAAATAAAAAAAGAATTTAAAACTAACACACAAGCAATTTAATTACATATTCGTAACATTATTGCTAAAATTAATTAACATAATTAGGAAAAATTAATATTAATAAATTAATTTGGGAGGGGATATAATCTAGGATATATGCACGCAACCACCTGGCATCATTCTGTATTCGGGTTTTCTCTTTCTCTGTTTAGTTTAGAAAATGTTGAGTGTTGAATGGTGATATTAATACATCCTACAATTACAAATCTTTTCGTAGGCAAGTGTTGGCCAGTAGGTGCAAGTGTTGGTCAGTAGGACTGCGTGTTGGTCAGTAAGTGTGGTGATTATTAGTGCGTATTTGCTGGTCAGTATATGTGGATGCCGGTCATTAACACTGTGTGTTGGATAGTAGGCATCGGGGTTAGTGAGTAGATGTGGGTGCTGATCAGTAGGCAGTGTTGATGTTCAGTAGGCATGGATGTCGGCGAGCAGGCGTTGATGATGGTAAGTAGATACGAGTGCTCGTAAGTAGATGTAGGTACTGATCAGTACGTGCAGGTGCTGTTCGGTAACACTGCGTGTGGATGAGTAATGATTAGTATTGATCAACAATGCCAATGTTAGATTCCTTTTGAGGTTATACGGTCCCACAAGGTTAATCCCTTTGACCATTTTTCACATTACCATTCCCTTTGAGGCCATAGAGTCATCCAGTGTTAAGCAAATGGACTTTTTAACGTGGAAGTCACGCCGAGACCATGCATTCCCATTTCAACCTTGCGAGTGTCATTTTGGGATATACGGTCTCCAGGTATTACTGATCAGACTACACCCAGTTTAAGATAGCTACGGTGACTCAGTGAATAGCGTGCCGGACTCGCGACTAGAATGGTGCCTAGTCAAATTCTGCCCAGACAAGGCAGAGTCGGCGCCAGGCGCAGTGGGTAAAATACTTTAGTTTCATTGCATCGGCACGATCTAACCTGTATCGATTCCATTAAACACCATTTATTGAATCACACGGTCAATCAATCTATATCCAATATTTAGCCAAATAAATTAAACGATTTAAATACCAATTACTAAATTGCTTTCTCAGCATTTTTAAGAGTGAACTATCTTCCAAATTAATTTCACTGACAAGTTTCAAGATACTAACGCCTTTACTCCGAAAAACACAAGCGTTACTTTTCTCTCTGCCGTTATTCTCGTAAAGGTGACGTCAAACACACACTCCAGTTTCTCTTCAAGGAGGACCCTATATCTGATCGTATGATTACTAATTGTAATTCTCCCGTGCACGTCAAACGATAGTCCGATAAATCAACCCCCCAAGTCTGTGTTGATACTGATGGACGATATGTCGGTCTGATGTCACCTGTTCATTAAAATGTGCAATTTTGCTGCATGCAAATATTTCCGGAACAAACCTGCGTACACATTAGACACATACCGGAAATTGGTAAAAGCCATAGCTAGCGTGAAATTTAAAATGGACCCAGGGCGTTTATTTACAAGTCACCAAAGATAGAATTTGCTCCGGAAACATAATGTACTTGTCGCCAAAAGAATCCTTCAGCCGACGTTAGCTCCACAGCCGCAAGAAGTACCGGTAAGTGTATAAAATGTACACCGATATGAACAGCCAAAATTTTCTGCAAAGTTTTGCAGCTTTTAAAGAAAGGGGGGGGGGGGTATCAGCCCCTAAACCGAAAATCAATATCGTCACGGGTGAGAGGATGATTTTTCGGCGTAGTCAAACGCATTCTGATATGGAACAGTTGAAACCAAAAGGATGTGGAGCTAAACAATGTTTCTGCTGTATAGTATGTTACGATCACTAGGCGGCGTTTTAATACTAAAATAAAACGTCACTTGGAAATTATCTCAAAATATTCCACAACGTTTTGGCGAAGAGATTAATTCGATCAGAATTTATAAGGCAAAAATGTTTCGTTTAATACATGCTTCAATTTGCGCTAAATCTAGATTAAAATTTTAATATGTTTGTTATGAAAGAGGTGTGCGAGAAAAGAATTTAAATCACTGTTGAAAAAATAAAACTACTAATTATTTCGAAAATATTTGGTTAAGAGCACAACAAGTACAAATACACAATGATACGAAGCTCTCTTTTGTTCTGAAAGGTATCTATATATTAACTTTATACAGTATTTTAGTGTTATACAATATATTAGTGTTTTATAATATATTAGTATTATATAGTATAATAGTGTTATACAGTATATTGGTGTTTTACAAAATATTAGTGTTATACAGTATAATAGTGTTATACAGTATATTAATGTGTTATACAGTATATTATATTATACGTACTCTGAAAGATTTATTTGGAAGCTTTCTTGAAACAAACGAGACCAAATAATTAAAAACATATATACTGACGTACTTGTTATCAGACCCAACAAGACAACAAACGTGGTCTTGCGGACATGGCGTACTGCAGCATGTTCACTGGCACCGCGATCTTCTTGGTAGTTATGTTTTAATCCATACAACTCGTTTTCATGACAATGTTTTATAGTGTCCAGAGGTTTAATGGAAAGCAAATGACAAAATAAAATCGAATACGACTTCATTAGAAGATACAATTTAGTGCATCCCTTACTGAAATCTTATTATCTGATTGCAAGGCTTACACTGACATGTTTTTTGATGGGCGAAAAACAAAAACCAGACTTGTTCATATACGAAGAAGTTTAGTTTATTAGATTCAGGAATGAAATAGCTTTTAAAATCATTGCAATGGTAATAGTAAATATGTGCATAAGGAAATCAATGCATCCAGATTCTCTCTCTCTCTCTCTCTCTCTCTCTCTCTCTCTCTCTCTCTCTCTCTTATTATTACAGGATAATATGCAATCACCTACCACGCTTCTCTTTCGTAGTACAATGTTTCATGTATCATTAAACCATAATAATAATAATAATATCATCATCATCATCATCATCCTCATCATCATCATCATCACCATTATCATCTACAGCAGTAGCCGCATTTTAAAAACAAGTACACTGCAAGCAAAATAAGAAATAAAATGCATTATATTTTTATCTAATTATCGATCATTTAACTCTTTTGTTGCAATATCACAACAAAGCAATACGGAGTCTTTAGAAGGCGACTTCTTTACTTATTTAAATTTATTTGTCACTACCTTGGATTATTGATACAAGTTCTGAAGTTTGGTGGTGTACCTCTGTTTATTGTGTACCCGTTTAAATGAAGCTAAGAAGCTCACGAATTCCGAATTTCTCACTAGCTTGCACAATGAATAACAAAAAGCATTGTTAGTGGAAAACTAAAAGTGGAGAATTGTGACCTAATTTAATAGCGGAAATTGGTACTCCGTCTGAGCGCCAAAATCAAGCTAACGAACTTCATTGGCAGCAACGTTAGAGAATTTAAGTTAAATGTAGACATTTAAAATACTAAATGAGGTATAAACTTTGTAGGTTTACTCAGGGTGAAGAAAGGTGTGTTCCACATGAATATCATGTGTGTGCAGCGTGTGTGTTCTTAGACTCTCTCTCTCTCTTTATTATATATATATATATATATATATATATATATATATATATATATATATATATATATATATATATATATATATATATATATAACCGTTATGCATGTATATATATATATATGTACGTATGTATGCATACATGTATACATGTGTCTCTCTGTGTGTGTGAAACATGTTGAAAAGAAGTAATGAACTTTGTGTAATGTATTCTTGTCTTCTCAATGACAACTGTAGCATCTTGCGACAAATTGTGCCTGTTTCATCTTCCAACAGAATTACATATACATAGTTTTGTCATTTAAAGGGTATCAAGTTATTACAATCCTTTTTCATCCTTTTTTTAGACACAAATCTTTCGTTCCATATATGATATATCTCGCTATAGCGCCGGCGGTGCTGTTCATTGTTTGACTGGTTTCTAAGGAAAACTTTTCCTCGAAGAAGTGGTCGTGAAGGCGGGTATACATGTGGATGGCATAGTTCTTGGACCAGTCAAAATTTTCACGATATATTTTATGGAGGTCCTTGGAATTCGGAGTAGCAAAAACATAATCAGCAATATGGACCCGATTTTTGGAGTTCCGGGCTAGTTGAAATGGAACCATATTCGAGTGTTTGCTTCCGTCAGCTCGGGTGTAGGTTCGATAACTCTCTATCCAAAGTTTTATAAAGGGCGCATTACGTCGGGCCATAATGAGCGAGTTGGCCACGGTGCCATTCTGTTCTAGACTCACCGTTGCCTCAAAATTCCGGAAGACGTCAAGTGACTGCAAAATGATCTCATCTGTGTCGAGGTAAATCCCTCCGTATTCTGCAAAGACAATGATTAAAATTATAGGGAACACAAAGTTCATCGTCTACATTAGCACTGGTACTTTTTCAGGTGGTTTAACAATTATGTCTTCCATTGGGGTAACATGTTTTCTTCATATTCAGGCCCGTGCATGGTCGTATTTTTGTTTGTTTTTGTTGCTTGTTTTGTTTTTTAGTATAGAACAACAGTCAGGAGTATCTGTGTGTGTGTGTGTGTGTTTGTGTGTGTGCGTGTGCGTGTGCGTGCGTGCGTGCGTGTGTGTGTGTGATTAAGATTTATATCGCAGCTTTAACAATTTTATTCATATCACTACGACGTCAGCAGTGTGGCAGTTCAGCACTGGGGCATCATGCCGCAGCCATGTAGCATTATGTCCCACCTAGTCACATTATCCTGACACCAGGCCGACCAGTCCTAACACTAACCTCTTAATGCTGAGCGCCAAGCGAGGCAGCTGCTAGTACCATTTTTTATAAGTCTTTGGTGTGAGTCGGTCGGGGTTCGAACCCGCGACCTCCCGCCTCCAAGTCAGGAGTATTTTTCATCACGTGACATGACTTTCTACGGTGATCACAGCTCACACAAACCCGTGCTTTTCATCATTGCTTGAACATTCTTTGAAAAAATCAAGATAAACATTATTTGTAATACATTCGCATCATGAATTGCATAGTGATAGATCTTTGACATATGTAGCTAATGGACAGAGTATTTACCGGTCTGCCATCTGATTGGATAAAGTTCTTCTAGCTGTGCCCAATCAGACTGTTCGTTTCATTACCCTGGGAGATAATTAGTAAACATCTGAACTCCATCCTCGGGATAAGAATTCTACGACATACACTCAAAACAACTACGTGTTTGACGCAAAGTCTGATTCTCAGGTGGAACTTTTGTCTCCTACACCAACGCATGTTAAGGATTCTAGTAGTCTTTCACTTGCAAACAAGTGCACATTGCATACAGTAACACGCGTCTTTTATTGTGTTAACAATTATGTATTTCATTAAGGTAAAACGTCTTTCACCGTGGTAACATGTATTTCATTTGGGTAATACGGGTCTTTATTGTGGTAACAAGTGTGTATTCACTGAGGTAACGGGTGTCTTTCACTGTCGTAACACGTACGATTTCATTAAGGTAACATGTTCATTGTGGTAACAAGTACGTTATTTCATTAAGGTAACATGATGCACAAGTGGCTCAGTGGTTAGCGTACCAGGCGCACGATCAAAAGTGCGCGGGTTCGAATCCTATCATCTGCGTCAGTTACCATGGTGTGTCCTTATGCACGGCACATTATTCCAATTGCGTCGGCATAAAATAACCTATATGTTTTTCTGTGCCGTAAAGCACCAAAACCGACCAATTCAATCATTAGGATAAATCGCGTCTCTGATTGTGGTAACAAGTATGGATTTCATTTGGGAACCCGTCTTTCATTGTGGTAAAAGGATGCATTTCATTAGGGTAGCACGCGTCTTTCATTGTGGTAACATCTGTTTCACTTGGGTAACAGACGTCTTTCACTGTTTAACAAGCGTTTATCTTATTAGGGTAACACGCATCTTTCATTGTGATAACACATATGTATATCAATCAAATATGAAGTAAGCGATTGGAGGATATTTCTCTTTAATGTAATTTCGTTATCATGTTTGTACCTCTGCAAGCAAGAACAAAAAGTGGAATACACACATGAAAAAAGGCACACTGTACATATCATGTAATTACAATTCTAACGGATTTGCCAATTTTATTCCATCGCCTACCATGTGTATACAGTTCGTCAAATTGTGGAAATTAAGAATGAGAGGGGGTTATTTCCATTAATTTGGAATCAAGACTGTCAAAGGAAATGAATGTTCCCTTATCTATCGGAACATATATCATAGTTCAAAAACAAATTTATTTAGCTTTCGCTGTTCCCTGAACTCTCTATTCGTCGCAATCATGTTACCCCGCTGGGGATGAAATATTTTGTCGACCGCAATA
Organism: Megalonaias nervosa; assembly: GCA_016617855.1. Classification (NCBI taxonomy): domain Eukaryota; kingdom Metazoa; phylum Mollusca; class Bivalvia; order Unionida; family Unionidae; genus Megalonaias; species Megalonaias nervosa. The sequence goes on along the minus strand of JAECUM010012422.1, from coordinate 82,043 downwards.
TATCATACATCCATAATACATCATGGAAATAGAGAATTGTATATACATAATATGTACAGTGTCGAAACAGAGAAGTGTGTGTGTGTGTGTGTGTGTGTGTGTGTGAGAGAGAGAGAGAGAGAGAGAGAGAGAGAGAGAGAGAGATTTGGATTTTTAACGTAGCTTTAACAATTTTTCAGTCATACCGCTACAATGTCTGCATTGTGGCAGTTTATAGAGATGTCTAGCACTGGGGTATCATGCCGCAGACATGCAGCATGATGTCCCACCCTGTCACATTATCTTGACACCAGGCTGACCATTTATAACACTAATCTCTTAATTCTGAGCGCCTAGCGAGGCAGTTGTTAATACCATTGTTGTAAGTCTTTGACTCGGCCGGGGTTCGAATCCGCGACCTCCTGCATCCGAGGCGGACGCTCTAACCACTAGGCAACCGGAGCAGTGAAAAAGAATTGTACATACATGATATGTACAGTGTGGAAATAGAGAATTATCAAATTTATAACGCAAGTGCGTTATACACTAGAAGTGATAAACGAGCACGTACATTTAAGCAGTTAGTCATCACTTTTGTTTATTTTAATGCATTAAATCCATTTTATGGGAACGAATTATACTGGTTTGTGTACCAGGTTGATGTAAACTGGTATCACAGGCGTTGATGCAATGCGGACCGCGTTTGATATAAATAGACAAATTATATTCTATCGATGATACATGAAATGTTTTTGTTTTACCTGGTATGTTGCCGTCTTAACAATGAGATGAAACATTTATTCATGAATAGAACAAAACTGACAAGATCATTTTTAACATTCTATTTATGAAATCAAGCCTTGCTCGGGACGAAATACCGAATAGTTAAAACAAATACCAATCAATCTTTTTCCACAGGTTTATGTTTTACAAACCAGGAGTTAATGTAACTTTTCAGTTTTGATCTCTGCTCGAAATTTATCAATCTCCCTCCCGCCCTCACTCATGCGTTTGTCCACCTAAAGTTATTGACTCCTGAGTCGTTAATGTAAAATAAAAGAGGTCTGAGGTCATTTAAATTTTATCAGGTAATATACACAGAGAACTTCAAGTAAAACTAAAATAGAACTCGATATTTTTTAAAACAATCTTAAAACGTTTTTATTGTGCGCGTGCATGTCAGTATGTGTATTTCTTTTTCACAAAACCTACTGATTCATTCATCAGTTTTCTGCCAGACAGATTATTACATATACAGTTCATCAACTGCATTCATCGAGTGGCTTAATTTCAGTCTCTTTATTTTCAACTGGCTAACTAAATAACAATGTGGTAAATAAGGAGATGAAATATTCTGACCTTTCAATGCCTCTAACTTGGCAATATCGGCTTTGTGTTCTATGAATGGAATCTTTGTTTTGTAGATCTTTTTCGGCTGCTTCCTTTGAACATGGATAATATTGGGCACAATCTGAAGAAAATATTTCCAAAGTGAACCCTGAGGAACGTTATCAGCATGCAAGAGAATTAGGCACGGCTTCTGGATCTTGAAAACGCTCAGAAAACTCAGAAAATGTGTAAATCCGAAATTCATCTTTCCAAACCAAACATAATGAACAATGTTTGGAACAGCTTTACCATCATTGCAGTACCTATCGGTCATGCGGTGGAGGCAACTGTCTTTAAATTGTATTTTAAAAATATATTTCGGCTTTTTAGTAAATAGTGTTCTCATGTTGAGCTTATTCTTATCACACGAAAAGATAATTTGTTTTCTTTGCCGTTCTTTGGTTAAAACATTGTACTTGTGGCAAGGGTCACGGCAGCCTTCGTTCCATATGGTGTTCATACACCGTCTCAGTGGTGGTATTGACGCCGGTACGGGAATCTTCAGATCTGAAAATTGATGTTTAGAAAGAGATTCAGCTTTTTAGGTGAGGAGCAGCACGAGCTAATACAGGATTTTAAAAACTCTATACTTGCTTTATGACGGCTTCGCTTTATAAGTTTGTCTTCACCATAAAAAGAAACAAAAATGAAGGAACATTCATTTTTGTTTTAATCACGTTTACTTCCGTTTTAACGTTAGGCTCACGTGACTGAGTAGCTAGTCTTGAGCGTAATGTCACAGACCATATTGTAATAGCAAATACTGAGAGACGGCTTATACAGCTTCCCAAGAAGGGGAACGAACGTCATTGAAAATACGAGAATACGTTCCCTTCCGTAGATATAGCCGAATTTATCATTATCTAGGTTACGTACAGTATAAATGCACGTGTATATCATTTCAAGACACGTTTTGGAACCATGCACATTTCTCTTGTCTATTCATAACCTTTCTATGAAAACCTGGTGTATCTCCACCCCTTCCACTGCAAATGGCACCAAACAATATACAAGCTATCATTTTATATATATATATATATATATATATATATATATATATATATATATATATATATATATATATATATATATATATATTCCGTTTCATGCTTTAATATATTAAGTAGTGTACGGTTTAGCGTCAGGTAAGTTAATCAATCACGACTGACAATAACAAATATGCTTCTTTTGAATTCTTCTTCATTCACTTTTACAATGAACGTCTTGATACAAAGTAAACGAGGGGAAAACCATGCAAGGATTGTGCATAACGTATGTGCAGTAAATTTGTTATACAGCTTCTGACCTCAAATATAAGACTTACAACGTATTGCTAAGTTGATAGACGAATATGCGTCGTTTACGGTATTTACCTCTGATGACGTTTGGCGCTGAAGTCCTTATTGTAACAGCCACCTTCGAATCCACGGGCTTAGGCTGAAGGAATACCGCCTCATGATTATTTGTCCGTTTGTCCGCCATCAATAGCACCAGAAAGGCGGGAATGATGAGTGATGGCAGCCCAAGGATTAACAGCAAAAACTGAACCTTGCTAAACATCCCTACACGGCGTCCAGTGGAGGGCATGTTTTGAAAGCATCGGCAATCATCGTCGAAAACTCAGCACCACGCTTGAGCAGTTCGACATGTGGCATTATGTGGTTGGTTTGATATACATTTTTTTGCAGAGACAGTACATTGATTATTACGTTTCCCAGGGGCGGAAAATGGGGATTGGAAATGAAGGAGTCGAAACTCGTTCATTTAATTATTTGTTTGCAACATTTTGAAATTTAGGATTAAATCATCTATTGGTATAGGAACTTTGCAAAACATTAGTTTTAAAAAGGTAATGCAGCAACTCTTTAAAAATAATTATTTTTATATATAATTTTGAAAATTCTGGACCTACTTGTATATGTAGAAAACAATTTTGCAATACTTTTCTGGTAAATGTTGTAATTTGTATTTTCTATCAATCAAGTTTCTGGAACAGTAAAATACATATTTTGTATGATTTTTTAGTAGTTTTTACTGATTCAGCATTTCTAAGGTTTAAATAGGATCTTTGTTGTTTTTTGTAGTTTTTTTATTTTTTATTTTTTTTATTTTTTAACTGTAAAGATATAAATTGAAATTAAAGTTATGCAAAAGCGGTTCATGACCAAACGATTCTGGCTTACAACAATGTAAAATATTAAATACATAGCCATACTACGTTCAGAGGTCACGTGTCAACTGAACATTTTCCTGATACTAGGGACTGGTAAAAAATACCGATTTTCGAGAATTTTTTCTGGTTTCTACAGTCAACAGATTTTGACAGTCAAATGAAAATTGATCCATTTATGAAGAATGCTTGACCCTCCCAATCAAACGTCAGATGCATGAATTTATGTACAAACAAAAATGTATTTTCCCCTCCTTTTATTTATTTTAAAACAACAGCAACAATATTTCCCCGTAAAACAAAAAAAAACAAACAAAACAAAACAAAAACAACAAACAAACAAACAAACAAAAACAAAAAAACAAGAAATCAAAACAACGAACCCCCCCCCCAAAAAAAAACCAACAAAAAATAAAACTCCAACAGGTTACAGTGGTTAAGAAATTCCGGTTTAATCCTATAAGAGTACAATAGTAAATAGAATGCTAAAATTTCAAATGAAATGCATCTTCGCTACCCATGTTTCCAATGTGTTAACCCTGTCTACCGATAGGATGGACAGATGAAAGGTGAATAGATCTTCCTTATTTATTTTAAAAGGTTTAGATGTCGAATGTTTGCTCATCTTTCGCTAAGTGCTGATATACATCAAACCTCTTTACTGTATGCGTTCAAGATTTCGTGCTTTTTCCCATACCTGTTACACGGTACGCAAAACTGTATACGTTAGAGATAACAACGAAATATTACTAACCCCCGTCAGGGGCCTCTACAGAAAACTGTCACATTAGCAAAACATATGAGACAATGATGTTTGCATTTTATTGATGCATGGTTGTGTCAAAACATCGGCTGGAATAGGCCGTTAAGAAATATTCCCCGAGGGTATATTTCATTGTTGGGAAAGATACGACTTCTTTTTGTCTCAATTGTGAACGACGACCCATAGTTGTCAGTTTTCTGGCAGTGATGGCGTGTTGTCGAGACTGTTAAGATTCTACGTTTAAAGTTTTGAAAGTTATATGCCTTTTACGGTAGGAGTTGCTGTATTCAGCTAAATCTTTGGTATATTATAGTAAGTCTGTAGTTTGTACCCTAATATGCTAAGTGTTCCTAGCACCTGCGTAAGCAGAAATCTAAAGGCTCGACACCATGTTCAGGAAAACACTTGTGATGATGGTGATAATGATGATGCTGATCATGATGGCGACGACGACGACGACGACAACAACAACAACAACAACAATAATAATAATAATAATAATAATAATAATAATAATAATAATAATTATTATTATTATTATTATTATTATTATTATTATTATTATTATTTGAAGATCTATCAGTACCAGCAGCCTTTCAATGAACGCAAAGAACAAAAGTAAATAACAAAGTGCAATGACCGGGCAAGACAACTCAGAAAGATCTGCAAAACAGATCTTAACATCGTGCCACCGATTGTAGATGGAACACTGACCAGCCGATAATGATGATGACGATGATTCTACTACTTATAATAATAATAATAATAATAATAATAATAATAATAATAATAATAATAATAATAATCATGATCATGATCATGATGAAAACGACAACAACGATGACGATGAAGATAATAAACAACAAAAAAGAGATCGTTTAGTCGTTTTACCCCATTTGGGGAAACGTGATTTTAATATTTTTACAGTAAGCGCGAATGAATTGCTTTAAAATGCTCAAATATACGAATCGTAATGACATTTTATACATTGTTAGTTTGATATCCTATCTAATTATGTTAAAACGAACATTTAAATTTATTAAAAAAAATTCTTTATGTAAATGTTATTTCTTCATCACGTATAACGCATACCTTTATAAATTCATCATTACAGTTTTCGAATGCAATCTTTAATCATGAGATTTAATCTTAACAAAGCAACCGTCTAGATCAAGTTTTGTTACATTTTCTGAATATTTATTTTGCTTTCGTGCCTTCGCATTTATTTTAAACCAAGATATAAAATGACGTACTGAATATGAATTGTCCCCAATATGTTCTTCTCGTTTCTATGATTAGTTCATAACTTATTTAGTTTAAGGGGGTGGGGGCATATATTGAATCTGATGCTAGTGTAGTCTTTGGTTTATGTTCAGGATAAACGAATTTAAAATAGGAACGAATTCCATTGTACAGAACTGGAACAGTAAATTCTGAAAACATATTCAAAGTATTATTGATCGCTTATCTAGTGGAACACCAATTCATTTCAAATCAATCCAGATGTATTTTGGCCTTAGTAAGCGAAATTGAAGGTTCAATGCGGATTCATTCCCGCGACAGGTCGCATTTGCTAACCAAATATTTGACGAGTAATTTCTATCACTTTACTAATTGTGCCAGTGAGGCGTTGTTTCATTCTCCTGTAGTCCATAAAACAAACCCGTTAGCATTGTATCAGTGATTTTTCCTGCAGATTTGTTACTCAGTGAAGTAATGTCCCTATAAGCGTGTTCATATATTGAAAGATACCAAAATTCCATCGATGATATATTTTTCAAAAGAAGTTTTTGTTTTGTGGCACTTGGTTATAATACTGAGGGACCAAAACAAGATTACTACTACTACTACTACTACTACTACTACTACTACTACTACTAATAATAATAATAATAATAATAATAAGTCCGATAGGAATCTAAATCCATACATGTGATATATTATCCACGGATTTCATTCAATAAGCTAATCCGAACACGAAGAGCAGTGAGATAAAGTTAATGATCTATCAGAAAGTCTCGTTCGCAGATTCTTCTGAGTAAAATTGTGCAGGTATTCACTTTCTTTAAATGTTGAGGAAAAAAACTGAAATTGAACAAAATGAATATGTTTGATTCTGAGCTCGAATTGAATGCGCAATCTCATTTTTTCCGGCACATTTTGAAAATTGAGAATCAATTAATGCGAAATTATACAAAATTATCCCGGATGAATTTGTTTGCTCGAAAACAGTGTTTTAGCTTCAAAAACTTGCCTCTTTTGGGACAACTTTCCATCAGTTTCGGCTTTGTCCTTTGATCTGCATAAGAAAATTAAAGCACAGCAAGGATTTCAGCGGGACCCTCCGCCACCTCCTCCCCCCCCCCAAAGGGGGGAAAAAGTAAAAATATGATGAACAAAGTGAAAGCTATAAATACACCGAGTAAATCTGCTCAAATTATTAAAATTAGGAAATTATTTATATTTAATTGGACGTTAGGAAGTCCAGGACGATCAAAGGGGGTGGGGAGGTAATAGCACAGAACTCGCACAAATTACTGCTGGGTTATCTCCCTTTGATGGTTTCTATGCAATTCAAGCAAGTCACATTTCAATTAATTTCCTTTTCTCTTTTCACATATAATTGACTATATAATGTCGAAGAGAAGATATACAAGTGTTTTTCCAAGGACGCAACGAGGCAGCCGACCAGCGATGACCTGGTCGGGTACTGAACTCGTCACCTTAGGATTACGAGTCAGAAACTTTACCAGCTGAACTACCGCTACAACCATTGATTGGTCTCATGAAAAGAGCACTGTAGATACTTTTATTTGATCTGGTTTTGTGGGTTTAACGACATTTTTCAGCAAATGGTATTCTATACATGGCGGTCAGTAGATTTGGTGGAGGAAGAACCCGGAAAAAAACCTGTAAAGAACCACCGACCCACGGGAAGTTATTTGTAAGCTTTCTCTCATACCAACGATCACCAATGCGAGACACGAACCCACACGGACAGAGTTGAGATGACAGTAATCTGTAAAGGCGAGCGTCTTAGACGACTCGATCACCCAGGGCCCCCATTTTTATGTATTATATTACTTAAAATTGTAGACAGGTATTGGAGTTTTATGGGCTCTTACTCTTTAAAACACACACACACACACACACACACACACACACACACACACACACACACACACACATGTACGCATACATTTAACATGAATTCCGTTTTATTTACGAAGTATATTGAAATGCTACCGTCGGTGCATGCAGCTATAACGATATTGTGTTAATAATACATAAAAAGGAAAATGATGCAGACATGCTGCTTTTCTGAAGAATTATTCCTTAGAAAAACTTTCCATTCATTTCAATATGACACAAATTTTTACCTGAATATATCTGCGAAATAGGCTTAGAATATGGGGAGTGTTTCAAACTGTTGGGGCTTCTAATAGAGTGAGGCACGGCACATACAGAATCATACAATATTCATTATTCTTCGTACGGAAAGAACGCTTGCCAGTACCTACCCGTGGGTCGGTCGTTCTTCCTCCGTCAAATGTCCTGCCCATAGGTGTGGCCCATAATGCCCTGAAAAATGGCGTTAAACCCAAAACAACAATTCATCAGTCCGTCATGATCTTATGAATTTAGAGAAGTTTTGTTTCCATCACCTTGACATAAAAATATACTTTGACAGCTAAGGAAATAGCTGTATTTGGTTAAACATTCCTGGAATATTTTAAAGCAAGTTCTATTCTGATAACTTCCATTATTAAAACTCCATAGCAACCATTCTTTCAAATCTCCACAAAAATAGACTAGTACAATTTTAATCAAAGAATTGGAGGAAATATTGCAGTGGTTCTTAACCCTGAACCAAAAACTGGATCGCCACGCTGTTTTGAGTTGGTCGCCGAGATCAAACGTAATAGTTTTAAATGTACTACCCAAGTTGGCCACCGAGATCAGCCTTAATAATCTTAAATTTTGTGCCCAAGTGGATTTTTAGCATTTGATGTGTGGCGAGGCTAACACCATAGACCTAATCTGGGTCGCCGCCCAAAATGGTTAAGAATCACTGATTTATTGTGTCATAATCTAAAAAGAAATATGTATATCTTGGTCGCCATGACAGCCAGGTGAGAAACATACATTTCACTCCTTTTTTTTATAAACCAGTTCATTTTGATGTTATAAAACTTTCAAGAAATGTTCAGTGTTGTTTCGCATGGCGTCCATAGCAACCAGTAATATTTGACATCAAGCAGGTGGAAACTTTATTTTAATATTTTTAAAATTATTATGGCAATTTATAAATAAAAGCAAACTCTACACCTTAGATTACTATTTTGGATTGCCACGTGATCATATTACGTGTAGTCAAGCTCTACTTTTAGACGAGAAAATCTCTACATACGTCGAAGTTTGACGGTCTTTAAATGCTATTTTCAGCCTATTAGACTGAACACAGCCTTCATTTAAAAATGTTCCGACATTTCAAATCAAACCCAGAAAACGAAACAAATATTTTTTTGGGGAAAAAATTTATGCAGCTGTCATGTATATTTAATTACAATGTTTATTATTGTTTTTTTGCAATATGCCAATGGTTATGTAAAATTATATTTTGCAGTTGACATTGTCCAACCTGAATACTTTGTATCATTCAAGAACAAATCAAAATGCACTTTTAAAAGCATCGTCATCAATTGTTCTCTACCTCAGAGTATTTTCACGTTATAATGACGTCACGTCGTTACCACGGAGAACCAAGACGTTAGCTATCGTTTCCTTTATCTCGTAGCAGCGGTAACATTTTGTTAAAGTCAAAATAGTAACAAAACCCCCAGAAAATAAGATTATTCAAATGGCAATCACGTCTTCTGTTCAACTGCTGAAAAAAAAAGTTACACTTGCCGAAACGAAGCCGATGAAAATGGAACAGAAAGGCTTTACTTTGGAGAAAACGGAAGAGAAGACAATTTCACCCGCCTGGGAGAAGCTGAATAGTAAGTATTTGGACTTGTATTATATATTTTAGTAGTAGTGCAGTAGTAGTGAAATAATAATAATAATAATAATAATAATAATAATAATAATAATAATAATAATAATAATAATGGCTAGAAAGTAGAGAAGAATTGGAAAAAAAGAGGAAGATATATTGGTAAAGGGGAAACGTAAAACTGTGAAACCAATACATAGTGTGACGATAGTGTCTCTATGTAGGGTAGAATAAAATAATGGATCGAAATCTGTTGCAGTGCAAGAATTCAAAGAACCGAAATTTGATCAGTAAAAATGGAATCAAAACGGATAAGACTTGCAAAATTAATACTTTTGCGTATATGTCAAGAGCGTTTATTCCGGGTCAGTGTCAGAATTGATGTCCGCCTCACTATTCTTGTGCATACCCACCCACTTGCCCCACCCCTCTAAATGAACCGCCTCTTTAAATATAATCACCACGACAATGCCCCTGTGCGGAAAGTTTTACACATTTCAAGAAACACAGAATTACTAAAATACTAACCTCGATTGTGCTGGAGGTTGTTTTAAAAATACCAATAATAACTTCAGGGTAATATCTGCTGCACAATAATATGTGGATGCATCGACAGGAAAAAAGTTTCTAATTATCTTTGACAATTTGTTGATTGGAGATGAAACAAAACATGCTAGGAAGTTTTCTGAGGTTAAATTTCAAGTTTGTGTGAAGCTTCTTTTTTCACTGTTTATTGCTTCTTATGGTTCACTGGTTAGCATGCCGGCCTAAAAAATCTCGGAGGGCTGCGAGCTGGAATCGTACCCATACCAGTTCGAAGTGGCTGCGATGGTGCATCCCCGGCCAAGGCACTTTACTCCCATTGCCTCGGCACTAAATAATTTTTCATATACTGATGTGCAATTAAACACAATATTGTTTTGGCAATACAATGTTATTTGGTTGTGCACTTGCTTGTATAAATAAAATTTGGGTTAAATAAATTTCATTGCCATAAATGTTGACAAATGGGTCAGACTACAAGTGCTCACAACTAAGAATAAGCCTTTCCTCTGCAATCGATATGAAAGTTACGTAGATAGAGGCACTACATTAATGTGTTAATATGATTTCATACAATGATGTGTAAACATACATGATTCAGGCAAAATAAGAGAGAGAGAGAGAGAGAGAGAGAGAGAGAGAGAGAGAGAGAGAGAGAGAGAGAGAGAGAATGAATATAAGAATACTTTAATGATCGTGGAAGAAGTTGGACAAGAGTACATACACCAAAATGAATTCAATGGCTAAAAATTAGGAAAACCAGGTCTTTCTGAATTAAAATTAAAATTAGCAGTAATTAATTGAGCAGACAAATAAAATTTGATAAACTCATGAATTATGTACAGCGTTTCGTGTCTTTAATATATGTTTCGAACAAATCAAACGATTAACTTTCGCCATAAAGCCAGATGATCCGAATAACAAATTATTAGTAATCGCTGGCACATGGAGATGTGATATGTGATGGTATGCATTTTCTATATCATCTCCGCAGGCACATAATAGACTATCTCTCAAATGATTAGAATATAAAACATTATGTAAATCACTCAAGTTATTACTAATTCTAGCATTCAGAATGGATAATTTCCCGTTATAGCGAAAACAATGGGTAGGCACTTGTGTTCCCTTCGTCTGTATTTTAATTCTGGAGATAGAATAGTTACTTTCACATTTTATTGAATCTGTTAGTCAATTCCAAATACGAATACAAGAGTGTAGAAATAAATTTCTGCTTATTTCGAGTCTGGTGTTAATGGGATTTAAGTTATTCCTATTTCCAAGATTATACCTTATTTGCTTCACCAACCAGTGGTGGTAGACAGTCAGCAAGAAATGAAAGAGAAACTCTGTCTTCAGTTTTATGAAAGTAGCATAATTTAGGAAACTTTCGTCATCTGCCAAGACAGACCAACCTGTTTCTTTATAAACCTTGTGAGACGAGATACGTAAGCCCAGTTACAATTCTTCAAACTTCTAACTGTAATTTTTATAATTTGAGAGAATGATATTTGCCACAATCCTTAGTATAATTTGCCATTACTCTCTCCTCTTCATTATCATCGCCGATGTCATCATAATCCTATTTAATAATATCAACATCATAGTTATAGTTATTTATTTCTTTTTTATTTTAGTTCTTTTTGTTTAAAATAAAAATAAAATGAAAAATGTCTAAAAATAGGAATCATTCAGGACAGAACATGACAAGGGCATTTTTCTTACATACCTGAACCTATATTCCAATTTGAAACAAATTTATGTTTTCCTTGAGAACTCATTTATCGATTTATGCTCTTTTGCAGCGAGGGATCCCATGGGAATGTACATCGTGCCCCAGGGAGGAAAGCCTTTGACATCTTTGGGTACGCTTTCTCTTCTTCATTCTAATTTAATTAATGTTCAATTTAAATATTACTTACAAGTGATTTAACATGCGACATACTTATTCTTGGTGCAGTAATGACCAAGGTATTGGGTCTGAATTCATAATGTTGCTCATTAATATGAACTCAAAAAGCTCGGTTCAGAGAATAATTGCTACTCCCTTCCTTTTTTGTTACGATGAACATATCACTCCAAGGTTGCAAAGAGATTTTAACGTTGTTTTCTGAATTTATTTGACATTGTACTGTGATAATTCCACAGGCAACGCATAATTTGAGTTTTGCAGTCAAAATTGACTGAAATGTCATCTATATCAAACAATCGCCTGACATAAACAGCCACAAGTTTTAAGCAACTTTCTAGTAAGGGGCACGTTTTGTCCCTTCCGCGAGAAGGTTGGTACATATAGCTTCAAATGTTTTCGCATGCTTATTATATTAACGTCTTTCCTGACACTAGAGAGATCTGATAGCACATACATACATACATACATACATACATACATACATACATACATACATACATACATATATACATACATAGTAATAAAAGAAAATAAGACTTCTAGATTTAATGACCTTTAACCCTCCCACCAACCAATCTATCAGAACATATTTGTAACAAACCTATATCTTAACTTGAAACAGGTTAGAAAATATATTTATCAGGAGAAGACCCTCTCCACTTAAAACGATCATATTTGTATCAACCAGGTTTTCTAGATTTTAGACCCCTTCTATTTGTCAGAGAAAAACACCCTTCCCCATTTCAGATATTCTATAACAGACTATCTTTCGAACTATACATGTTCTCTGCCTGTAGCCCAGACGTAGTCTGGACAGAGACTGCAGTGTTGCAATCAATAACTGTGCATTGTTCTCTGTCTAAAAATAGACTGCGGTGTTTATGAATGACTGGAACTGTGTTATTTAAAACTGCGTAATAAGAATGTTCCGGAAGGATGATGAAATATTGTGCAATAAGAATCTTCTGGAGAATCAGCACGGAGTATATAAGGCCGCCCACACGTTCAGTCTGCAGAGATGTACTTCGCTGGGAGGATTAAAAGGTAGGTGAATGTTTTCTTGAAAATTTAGGTCCTTTATTTTAACAAGTAAAAAATATTATTTTTATTTTCAGAGGTCTTAAAGAACTTCTTCGCCAATAATTAATATTTCTACAGTAGGTACCAGAAATAATTTGTCATCATGTTTATAAAAATGAAATTTAACTTTCCCACTTACTTTTCGATGGCATCCAAATAACTCTCTCATTGTTACCCTCTTGACATAATACTTATAACCTTTTGCAAAAACCTTCGACCGGTTTAGGTCAATATTTATTTTGGTATATTTTTCCTGGCTGATTGGATTATGAAGATTAATATATTTTTGTCCGAGATTATCTCTCAACTTTTCAAGATAATCAAAATATTTGCTGTCATCTGATTTAATAAGCAAGAGTTTTATTCTATCAAATTTGCTAAATCAAATACCTGAAATTTCATCATTAAATTCAAGCCGTAGTGGTTGGCCGTTAATCATCAACACCTTAACCTTACTATTAACTCCATCGGCTAATGTTAAATTTTCAAACATTATTTCTAAAGTTTAGACAAAAATGTCCAATAGCTCATGTATTAAACCCGTCCTCGCAATAGCGTTTGTCATCAAAATTACTTAGTCCACGTTTAATAATTGTATCTGTTTCAAGTTTGTGATGATTTGATCTAATAACATTTGTTTTAATAAAGCTGACATTATTGTTTAGTGCTGCTTTAAAATCATCAAATTTCATACATTTTTTTACATACCCACGAGGAACACCTTTTGCTTTTTTTGTCAGTTTATTGTCATCTAAAATTACGGCGTACATTTTACTTCTTAGTCTGACAAATTCCTTAACTGGCACAAACATAAATTCGTCCTTAAATTTGCCAATAACTTTCTTGCTAGCTGGATCATGAAATCCACTACTCTCCGGATAGTCTGATAAATCAAATAGGTCACGGTGGTCATAAATATCCTGATAGACATCCTCACATTTTATATCATAAACTAGCGAATCTGTATCAGTAAACAATAAGTTTGAATCTGGTCAGACTCTCTTAACAAATCCGTAGTGAAAATTGTACATCAACCACTTTGATATGTCCAATATCGACGCACCAACGTAAATAGGCTTACTTAACTTTAAATTTGTCTTTCGTCGCTGTATTGCAACAAGATTTTCATTAAATATTTCATACTAACAAAACCGTCGTCGTTAACTAATTTATTTCTGCGATTTATGTCGTTTACAATCTCAATATTTACGCGTTTTCGAATATTCTCCATTGTCTTGCCAAATACCGAATTGTTCATAAGTTTAAAGAAGTTTTTCTCAAATTCAGTCTTAGAAGTTGCGCGACGTTTGGTATTTAAATAAATATAATCTGCCATCCAACGAGATTGTTTGAATTTTAACACGCGATGAACTTTCCTTAAGACTAAGCCGTGGTCGACTGCTTGTTTTAGGTTTCTATAGTGCAAAACGTAATTCCGTTTACTGAGTAAATTTGGAACTAGCTTATTAACAATCGAATTTTTTGCTGTTGTCGCTGCCTGTTGTTCAGGTGATAATAAACTATAGTCTATTACTATCGACTCTGCACAAAACGGATAATCGTTATGTAGGTTGTGCAATGACTCAGGATAATCGAGATCTACTTCAACAAAATAACTGACATCGGAAAAATCATTATTGATTTTTCTGGGAAGATCTTTTTTTTCTGTTTCTCTAAGAAATTGATCTGGAGTTATCCAATGAAATCCACTGCACGGCATCGGCTCTGACATTGCCCAACCATACAAATTATTATGATTCAGATAAATAATATAATTTGACGGTAAATTTTTATTGTAATTTACCAGACATTTATTATTAGCTACTGCATATTTTTTTTTTTATATAACGCTAATTCCGCCTCTGATACCTTTGTCAATAAAATTAAACATATCAACATCTGTCAAGAGATCCAGTTCTATCTTACTTGCTTTTAGCAGAGCATCCCAAGATAGTCCTGGTGCAGAATAATACCAACAGGGATCTAATCCATAATTTTCATGACTAACTCGACGAAAACTCTCGAAAACATCAGCTAACAATAACACATCTGTTTTCAAATATAAATCACGATAATCACCAAATGTCTTGCATCCGAATTTACTCCAAATATCTTGTGCATATTTGTACTCGTCGTCTGATATACCTTCGCCTTTTAGCTGTGAATAAAACTTGTCTTTACCAGGCAGAGAAGTTTCATCAAATCGGCTCCAGTCGTCTAGGTATTCATAAGGAAAAATACCTTTTTTTGTGTCAGATCGACGTAGTTTTCACCAAAACAACATTTTAGATTATTGAAATTGTTACAACCTTTTACAAGTTCATCTAGCGGAGCTGCCGTAAATTGCAGACTGTCAATGAAACGTAATTTGCCAAGCGTAACCGACATATATTTTTCAAAATTATTTGGTATACATTTTACTACATTGTCGAGTTTTAGCTTAGATTTAATTTCCTCATCGCCAAAAGCTTCTACAATGATATGAATATCATAACCACGAAAATTATGTAAAACTACAGGAATAAATTTGGTGCATGAAATTTTAGATTGCAATTGTTATGAGCTGCTCCTCGATACTTGCCAGTTAGATGACAGTGATCTCGCACTTTATCATCACCTAACAACTTTTTGCAGATATGACAATGAACTGCATTATCAAAATCAAGTTGTTCTTTGGATGTTATTTTCATTGGAGCTGTTTTGGATAATCTGTTGAAAATTTTATTAACATCATCTATTATATTTTTTAATAACCACACAGCCGGACTTTCAGATTTGCCACGATATAACTTTACTGGACTTGAAAAATTATCATTAACACAACAAACTACTTTGTAGGAAACCCCGCAAGGAACATGTTGTTGTATTTTTCTTGTACTCGATTTATTTGGATCATTTTCTGCACCTTCCACAGGAACAAGTAGACACTCAAAATCTGCATAAATAACAAATGGGATACTTAGCTTATGATTATAATTTTTAAATTTTAATACTTTTTCTTTCTCTGTTGGCATTGTTAGTCTTTGAACGTTAACACAATATTTAACATGCTCTTGTAAAGTTTCAGGTTTAGAAAACTCTTGTAAACATCTGTAGCAGAAATATTTTTTTCCCTGATACTTATTATACTGTCTGCCAACTAACCCGTTAAAGTTTTTTATCCAGCAATAATGTTCTTTATAAATAACAAATTTATTGTCAACTGCGTAGCATTTTCTGAAATATATATCGGGTAAACATTTTCTCGCTCATCTAGTCCAAAAACATTTACTGAAATATTGTTTTGTTTTTCAAACTTTGGTATCTGATTTTCTGCCACTGGAAAAGTTATTCCGTCAAAATCCAATTCATTTCTGTACGGCAAATATTTTTCAACTTGGTTGGAGTTACAATCTTGAGAATGTCTTGCAGACAAAATTGCCCAACGGAAACACTCATTCTCGCTGTTTTTGACATTTATACAACATTTTTTGTTTTTAAGTTTTTGAGGGAGATCAACGTAAGAACTACCGCGAAGTACGTTATATTTTGCTGTGTGAAATAAAACTTCTTTTATCATTTCAAATTTCCAACCTGATCCTGATGAAGTAACTTCCTCAAGCTTTTTCCAAATTTCTTGGTGTATTTCATTGGCAACCGTGGCATAATTTGTTCCAGTTAATATTTTTCGTGATTTAGCTGTTAAATATGGCTCGGCAATTTCGCTGTCGAAATTTGCATTTTCAAAAATTATATCAAGTACATCTTTTTCGATTGCACGTAACTTTGATAAAATTACATGATACTGCACTATTAGCTTGATACGTTTGTGAACTGCAAGTTCTTGAACTATAACAGGTTGTTAAAGATGAAATAAATTTGTGGAGTTAAAATTTGCTAAAACATTTTGATTATCAAATTTATAACTTTTATCACAGCCAGAAAATGCACTAGCAATTTTTTCAACATTTTCGGATAGGCTCTTCTTGGCAATATCTCGCAATTTTAACATTATATATAATATTTTTATATTCAATTGGTTTTCTGTTTATTTTTCAATTAGAAATATAATTTCTTATAGGTATAATGTCAGAAAATATAACAGCAGAGGAACAGGAAGAATATCACGTTCACCCAGAGTACAACTTATATGCAGGAAACGCACTTGGTTCGGTTATTCATGTCAGGTACGGACGACCTTTTGGTAAAGCAACTCCAGCCGAAATAATAATAAATGTCAAAGGAGATAGCACAGATAGGACCAAAATGTTTAGAAAAGATTTTGTTTACACGTTATTTTGTGGAGATATAACAGAAGGACAGCGAGTATATAGAGTAAATGGCGCAGTTAATGATGATAATATCGAAAATTTTTCATTGCAAGATGAATTTCAGCCTCATCCAGTATTTGATCTGTATGAGGCTAATGACAAAAGGATTATTCAAAATAAAAAACAAAAAAAGTTATTGGAAAGTTAAATAATACTGGCTATTTACGTATAAAAGTTAGAGGAAATAAAACAGATTTTATTAATTATAACAGTCATAGATTTGAGTTTGAAACTTTTAATGGTGGTATTCCAAATAATTTACTTATTGATCATCTTAACAAAATTAAAACAGACAATCACATTGAAAATTTAGATCTAGTTACATCTCAAGAAAATGCACGAGGTGGAGCCGGTTCTGATGGATCTAATCTAAAAAATCCGACTAAACCAGTGATTTCAGTAAATTTAGAAACTGGAAAAATAATGAAATTTAAGTCAACTTATTCTGCTGCAAAATATCTTAAAATTGACAGCAAATCAATAATAGATGTAACTAACGGTTAAACTAAATCAGCAACATCAATGTCAACCTTCGACAGATTTATTTTCAAGTATATTTCTTAATTCTGTTTTGGTAAGACAATTATGTGCAAACATCAGGATATCATCACGATCAAATTTTAGTATTATTAATGCGCTATCATTAAGTTTATTTTTTTCTGCTGCTGTTAGGATAATTTTATCAGATTCACCTTGCATAACATTAACATCAACAGAATAAGCGCTATAACCTGATAGACATTTTCTAACTGCTTCAGCTAGTTCTTTATAATTTAATATATTAACTTTCTGACGATATTTTGTTTCTGTTGCCATTTTATTATTATAATTAGATAAAAAAAATATATATATTATAATATGAACTTAATGAAACGGCTTGCTGATATATATGCTGACGATAAAATCACTAACAATAAAGTCGCCAACGACGGCGTCGTCGACAATACAATTGCAAGTGATGAGATCACTAAAAACAATTTTACAGCAGGAAATTTAGATAAATCTGCTGGTTATAGCGAAGATGATATTTTGTATAACAACGAATCCGAAGATGAAGTAGTTGCTGTCGTTGACACAAAAAAAATACAGCAGACCAACAACTGGACGATATAATGTTAAATATCATATCGCTAAAAAATAATAAAATTTAATTTTTTCTGTTGCCGAACAACAAATATTTTGGCAACTTATAAAACCGTTTTTAAAACTAAAGATAACTGGCCAGCAAAGGAGCATAAAATACGATTTTATTTTTGTTAAAATATTCAATTTGATGCCTGTCGATAATACAAGAAAATTACATTTAATTTCCTTATGTAGACCGGTCAAATGTAAATCTGAACTTATGAAATACGAACAAGTATTTATTCAATCACTTTGTGATCGAAATTGACCGAGTTGGCACCCAACTATTAAACTTATCGCTATACCCGCGCCATTTGACTAAACTTTTGTTGCCGCGCTTCCTAATCACTTTTTCAATAACGAATATATCTTGCTCAGTTTTTTGAAGTTCTTGTTCATAAAAACTGCCAGTTATAGGTTCTCCAGCCAGATCTTTTAACGCATATGTCACTGGTATTGTTAAAAGTACTTTATCAACAACAAATACCTCTTCGCTCCAGTTTTGAGTAAATCCTTTCTCAAATGTTTTTTTTTGTCAGAGAAATTCTAACTTTATCACCAACTTTAAATTTATGTCTGCGGTACTTATTTTCATTTGCTAATATTGGATTTTTAATTGCGTCGTTTGGTGACATTTTGGTGGTTCGGTGCTTCGTGTTATTATATTCATCAACAATTTTTTGTAGATTGTCAATGTATTTGTTTGTATTTTTAGCTGTCAAATACTTGTGTATTTTTTCGTTTAGTGTGCGGTTAAATCTCTCGACGACAACACTTTTAACTCCATTTCCAGCGACATATTTTTTTGATGTTATTTTATTCTAAAAACTGCTCAAATATTTTATTAAAAAATTCTGCTCCGTGATCAGTCGAGATTCTTTTTGGTTTTCTTTCTGTACTAATGATGACCTGTTTTAACGCATCAGTTATTGACGTTCCTGTCTTATCTGGAACTGGTACACTAAAAGCATATTTGCTAAAACCATCTACTACATTAAAAAGATATCTTTAATTCTTGTTATATTCAGATAGATTTGACATATCAACTAAATCTATTGCCCAGAAATCGTCAATGGCATTTGCGACAACCTTACGTCGCGTAAACTTTTTTTTATAGGTTTGTGTAGCTCAGACGCAAGCGTCTTCGACGGCAATCATCGTATAATTCTCTGCCGAGACCAAGTTTATATTTTGCTCCAATAAAACCTTGTACCAGCCTTCGGTCAAATCGCTCTCGCATATTCACAGGTTTCATGTCACGAAGTTCGTCTAACATTGTCTTATCGTAACCGGCCTTGTCCCCTTCACGGTAACGATAACAAATGTCGTGGCGCATTGCTATTGCATCAACTTGATCGTAAGGCTCTTGTCCTGGCAGCGGATTATCGTTTTCTTCCAACTGCCTGTGTAGCGGGTTATAAGGTCCAGTGTATTTATGGCCTGGCAATGTCCAACCGCCTTTTGGTTTTGGTAATTTGCCAATTAATTTATGTATATCTATACCTGTTCCAATTATTTCTCTGTTGTTGCCTTGTTGACAGTATGTAACAATTTTATTTTGCTCAAGACAGAGATCTCTATCACAATCGCACTCGCATCGCCTTATTTTTTGATCATCTACTAAAATAATTGGACCCGCTCGGGACAACTTTGTTCCCGCCAATGATATTGCCGGCGTTGGAGATTTCTTTAAAAACATACTTTTTTTTTCTCCACAGACTGCACAAATACTCCTTAATATTGTCCTGTTGTTCTTTGTTTTTTCTGTTGTTTCATCGCTATTCTCTGTTTTAGCTTTGCACTTGAGACAATATGTTGACATTTTATATTCCTTATATAATATTGCAATCTTATCATTAGCGTGAGATGGTCGTTTATCAAATTGCAAAATAAACTTAAAAAATCTGGACTTTTATTCATCTATTTAATGAACATTATACAACAATATCCACAAGCAGAAGTTCCAACAAGCTGAATTTGATTAGACGAATAATTTATTATTTTATACTTGGACATGTATTTTTTTATCACGTCGCTTGGTGGAAGTCCAAATGAGTCAAAATAATTATTGCCGTAGACTGCTACCCAATGTGTGCCAGATCCGTCATTGAAATCTTGTATATTTATCACACACGAACCCGGAGACGGCGTCTCCGACGACAGAATCGCCGCAAGTTCATCTTTAGAATAAACTCCACGGAATCCGGGAACCGATCCTAACTTACCTAGTATATCAAAGTTACTTAACGCAGCCACGGTTGAGTTCCTGGCAATGTTAGTCCTCGGCCGATTCCCAGCAGATTTGGCAGTAGACTTCCCGCTACTCCCGCCAGCAACGGTCCTATAAATCCGCCTTTCCTTCTTCGCGATCGCGTCTTTTTTTAGTCTTTCTTACCGTTTTTCGTCGTGGCATTATATTTATCTTTAGACAAAAATTTTCTTTATTCCGTCTCCGGAGACAGCCTTTTTCGTTGTCCAGATACTGCGCCAGACGCTGCTGCTAATCCTAATGTACCAAGTACTGGCAAAATTTTAGGTATTAACATTCTGACCGCTACAGATAATGCCGGCCCGAAGAAACCGCCATGTTTTGCCATCGCTGTTATTTATGCGGCACTCAGATTCAACACAAAAGGTTTTTTTGCGATCGTACCTATTCACCTGTTTTTTTTGCTAACATTAATTTTGTTAAAATACCTTTGGAAACACTTTCAGTGTTAGGTTTTATTTTTAATGATACTGGCCGACCTTTTTGTAAACCCTTTCGGAGTTTTTTAACTTGACCTCAGTCAAATATATTTCTTTTACAATATATTTTGTTATTATATAAAGGTTGTAGATTAAAATAAACTTGCACTGACATTTTACCTCCGACAGAGTCAATTGTTATAAATCTGTCGCTGATCACTAACGCATATACGTACAACTGTGCTGCTGGAACTGCACCGAGTGTCCAAGAAATTTCAGTATCAGCTGTAGAATCGACAGCTCTCTCGTTGTGTTTACTAACATCAAAAAAAAATATTGGATAAAGTATACGACATTCTTCCATAGAAATTTGAGATCCGTCTCCGACATCCTGATATTTCTGCACTGCGTCGAGCAGGTACATATACGGCCGAGATAAGTTTTATTAGCGTCATTTGCAAAATTGCATTCTGTCGCTCGTTCTGGATATTGTTTTGAATTTAGTCTAGCATATATTCGTCTAATATCGGCGTGGTCAAATATTGCATTATTTTGTTGTTGGTTACCACGTCGCGCTTGCTGTTGGAAGACAACAAACAATTGCCGAGGGAGTTGTTCACTTGACGTTGTTGTGACTCGCCATGTGTAGTCGGTGGTATTTGGAACTGCTGTTTGATATATTTTATGTTGCTGAAAATAAATTATGTTTGTGTGTTTATCGCGTATACTATTTAATTCTGTCATTTTAGTGATTGACGGTGTTATTCGTGGCATCCATAGCGCAAGTTTGTTTATGATAAATTGTACATCGACTCCGCCTGACCTAAATAGGCAGTCGTTTTGTTCTGCTCGATCTAAAATAAATGTATGTTTAACTCCACGAAATACTTTATTATAGTCTCTGCAAAATCCAAATATTGTACTTAATGGCATCATCATTGTAATTTGACGTGATCCTGCAGCAAGTTCTTTTCTCCTAGCAAAACCTTCATTGTAACGTATATTTCTTACGCTAATTGCACCGTTAACTATATTTAACATTGCAACACCGTCCGCAGCTGCTCCTGGTGGTGTTATACCCAAATTATTACAAGCAGCAGTAAGTGAAACTCTTGTAGTGTCTGTGTTAGCGGCTGCATCTGATGCGGCTATACCAAAATTAACAGCATTAGCAATGAGAAAATTTCTTACAATTACAACATCTGCAGCGGCATCAGCTCCATGCTCTAATACTCCTTTTGAAATAAATTCTCCAGATACAGTTCCAACCCCAGTATCTTTAAACCACATCATATTAGTTGCAGTTGATCTGGAATAATCATCGGAAAACGAAATAGTATTTAAGATTGTACTTGCAACTTGCAGGTGACTCGAAATATCTTCGACAGTTTGATTAGCTAATTTATATCGAGCACTTTTGAATAAACACCAGCCATTATTTATAAGAGCGATTTCTGCGCCTGCTCCGATATTAGCAGGTGGATTAGCTACTGTCATAATTTGGTCACGTACTTCTAACATTGCTTTGTGAGGCAGCAGAAATACATCTTCGTCTCTGGTATTAAATGTTCTAACACCGGCCTTATTTGGTTCATTCGAATTTTCGTCGAGATACTCAACATACTCAAATTCTGTTACTGTGTCGTCGACGTCGTAAGTTTCTGCTAAATCGAGATAATTTTTAACAGACATTATATTTCTGGTTACATAAAATTTGGCGCCGTTGCCTTAGATATTAATTTTTGTATAATTTGTTCCCCTCGCGGCGATAAAAGTTTTTTTGTGCTGTTTTTGTCATCCGGTTTCCAGTTTCAGCTGTTGGGGCGATTTCTGATATAATTTGTTTTATCTCAGATGTAGGCGCGACACCTCTGGTGTTGCCTTTTACCAGTTTTTGTCCCACCGCAGTTCCAGCGGCAGATGCAGCCCCAGTTGCAAAAGCTTTTGACGCGTCAAGTGCAATTGGTGCAACTTTATGCGCTATTCCCGGGACATTTTCAATAATTTTAGTAAATATATTTCCAAAAAATCCTCCAACTATTTTTCTTCTGTAAATTTTTTTCTCTGTTTTATTATATCAAGGGGTTGTATAATTTTATTGCCAATCACGAAGTCGATAGCGGAGCTATTGCGCACATAGGTGTAGGTAATAAGTAACAACTTCATTTTTCAAATCCAACTGCCGACCAGATTGATCTGTCAATTGCATATTTATTTGTGTTATCTGACTTTCAACATTTAGCGGATAATAAATAACTTGCCGCGGATTAATTTGCTTAAGTGAGCCCGGTGGAACGTTCGGCGAAAAACTATAGATAGTCTGTCCTTTACTGCCCTGGGCTGAGTAAGATCCAGATGCAACAGAACAATTTATTAGTATTGTGTTTACGTCAGTAATATTTACTGGCAGTTCACCGTCATACGTTCTGGTTTGACCAGGAGCAGCACCATAAACTGGATGAGAAAATCCTATTAATGATGCAACGCTCGTTGATGGTGTAAAATCGATTAATATACCATCTTTTAGCGTCATTCTAGCTCTTAATGTGTTATAGTTTGGTGTTAGCTCAAATTTATCAGCTGCAACATTATTTTTTGTTACAAATTCTTTTATTGCTTTATTTAGATCGATGATATTATAAGCTCCTTGTGGAATTTTTAATACTTTAAACTGCTGATCAGATGGCGTCATAAATGTGAAATCATCATTCACCCCAGTTTTTACGTTGGCCATAGAATGCCATGCCGTGCATGAAATTAGACCAATCTCATACTGTTTTTCAGGATCCATTTGTACTGGTGGAATATAATTTACCGAAAAATTTGCGCTATCACCTGTTGTTTGCTATGAGTCGAGTAATAATGTTGCTGACATTTTATATAAGATCGCCTCGATTAAATTAAATCGCCGTGTAAAATTTCATATTTGTCAGACGTTAATAAATTTTCTGATCTCAAATGATCAAGTATGTCAATAATTTCATTGTCAATTTCAGCACCAACATTACCAGCTTCTTTTGACGATATCAGTAACATTAATCTACCTATCATCTCAGATACTGATGTAAATATTTTTACCCCGAGGCCTGCGATTTCTTTGAGACGACGTCTATCATGACCATCAAATACATCTTGAAATTTCCATTTTGACTTACTAAGTTTTTTATTTCGAAAATCAATGGCAGCATATGTAAAAATACTGGCAATAGTTCTATCTCCTGCTTTTTTATAAAATTTATCAACATCTTCTTCTGTGGTAGCTTCAGAAAATTTTGGTAAGTTCCTAGATCTTCACTAATATTATTTAATTTTTCAGTGAGATTATCGTATTCGCTTTGTGTCCATTGATCAGTGCTATCAACATCTTTAATATTATCTTCCATAAAATTATAATATTCTGATGATTGTATTTTTCCTGATATTTCTTTTTTAATTTTTCTTTTTTAATTATTAGTCTATCTTGTTCTTCTTCTACTTGTTTTTTCTTTCTCATCGCATCTAAATCTGATTCTCTTAAAAAAAAGAAGTTCATTTTTGTTATCAACCAACCGACTTAATTCAGTTTGTCTAGCAATAGGATCTTTTATGTCTTCTGAGACAAACTTATCTGTTCTCATACGTATTTCATCTAGTTCTTTTGCCTCAGTATGCAAACCACTAGTACTACGTTCACTAAGAATTATGTTATTTTTTATATTACGGATAGCTTTGATATAAAGATCTGCGATAATCCAGCGCCGGTATAACATAATACTTTTTCTGTAGTTTTCATTTTCCAGTTTTACTTCGTCGAGATGTTTCTTACTTTCTTCTGCCATTTCCGTTAACTTCTTAATATTTTCTTCGGCGTTGTAATTTTATTTTCGAATATCATATATTCTTAAATTTTTAAGACCGTATTCTCTGTTAAAAAAATCATACTCAAAATCTTTTATTTGATCGTTTATACTTTTTAGAGCATTTTCAAATTCTTTTTTTTTTTCCATATTTTTTCATAAGATTCTTCTCCTCTGCGCATTATCTCACCGTCTATTTTTCTTTCAATCGGCTCGACTAGTGTTACTTCTGCTAATCTTTGTTCAAGTGCAAGTGGATCACTTAATAGCCGTCTTAGTTCAGCTAGTCTAGCAGCAGGATCAGCAATATGTTTTACAAGTTTTCTAGCTAACTTTACCTTTTCTTCATCAGATCTTCTAATAATTTTTGCAGCAGCAGCTTCTTGTTGTTCTTTAACAAGCCCGACTAAACCTTTTTCCTGAAGTTTTTTAACTTCTTCTTCTGATAGCGGCCTAGTTTCGGGTTGTTTTCCAAATAACGCCTCAGTAACTGGTTTGAGAGCTGTAGTTGCTGCTTCTGCGGCAGCTACTTGCCCACGTCGGGCTTCTTTTACTCGCTGCTTAAATTCTTCTTGAGATTGAGCAAGTTTTTTTAAATCTTCTATATGTTTTTTGTACTTTGCTCGTTTATCCATTTTATATTAAACTACTGTATATAATTTTTAATGCAACAGCGAAACATTTTTTAGGATCACGTGTAAGCTTATCGAACAAGAAAAAGTTATACTTATCTGCCGTTGCCTTGTGATATAGTTCGATAAATTTATCTTCTGTTACGTCGCCACATTGCTCGTTTGCAATATTCCTGACGTCCACGTTGACCAATCCTGGAAATAATATAAAACAACCAGTATTTCGCCGAATAAATCTGTCAACGTTATAAAAACCTTGGGCTAAATAAACAGAATTACATTTTTTATTACGCGACAGTGAAAACTAGGAGCTTATTTTATTCATCTCCGTATTGTTTAGCGAAATATCATCAAAAACAACTATCTTATGCTCGTCAGAGTCAATTTCACTCACTGGAAAAAGTTCTTCTGGTTGCTTGATAATAAAAAAAATCTTCACCAGCCTCAAGATCATCACGAAGTTTGTTATTGTATTCGCTAAGTAGTTCGTATTTGTCTTGTTGTGGATAAATGGTATAAATATAAACTCGATCATAGCTAAAATTATCGCCCAGCAGCAAGTTAATAAGCAAATTTGTTTTACCTGACCCTGTGCGGCCAACAATAAGATAATGACAATCTGGATGTTCGTTGTTGTGTACATGTTTCAGATGTCTGTCTGTGTCAAAATTTAATATCGACATATTATAAAAATAATAAATAGTGAGCTATTACACAAAATTTGGAACAAAATTAGGAGATTCACCTGAGATTATAACTAAAAGCGGCGATATTGATTTATCTGGTTACCTGAAAAAAATTGGTGATACGATGACCTGTCTATGTCAAATCAGCGAGTGCTTGGTTTAGAAACGGCGTATCCACCACAAAGAGTTGACCTTACACAAGCTGTTAGTTATGCACAACTTAAATCAGTTGACGACAACAAGTTGGACAAGGCCGATGGAACTTTAAGCGGTAATTTAGATATGTCGGGAAAAAAAGGTTGTAGGCTTGGAGACTGGATACCCACCAGCAAACTTAAATCAAATCCAATCAGTTACAATGATAAATTCTCCATTGTCAGATGAAGAAAATTTTTTTATTCTTGTTATGTATATGCGAGGGCCACAACTGTAAGAAGCAATAGAAAACTTTAATGTGATAAAAAGTTACTGTCATCCTGATGATTGTCTAGAAGAACAAAAACAAGTTGAAATCCTGCTGAAAAAAATATTGCTCGAGCTTGATCTTGGAAATTTTAATTCGACAATAAAATCAGACTTAATAAAAGCACGAGCTTACAGTAAAAGAGATGATATAAAAAAAAAATCTGTAGAAAATAGCCATGATAGTCTCGACAGACTAGCAGAATCTAGAATAATGAGAATAAAAAGAAACAAGAAATTATATAATAGTTTTTTAAAACGAAACATTTTTAAGTATCTCGGTATGTACTACCACGACAAAGAAACCCTAATTAAAATCGTTACTATGACACCAGACCTAGAGTTAATTATTAAAGTGTACGCAAACGCAATT
This sequence comes from Megalonaias nervosa, assembly GCA_016617855.1. Lineage (NCBI taxonomy): Eukaryota > Metazoa > Mollusca > Bivalvia > Unionida > Unionidae > Megalonaias > Megalonaias nervosa. Next base: position 55,096 of record JAECUM010012422.1, on the reverse strand, counting down.
ATGCCCATGATACGTAAAAAAGACCCAAAATTTGATCCGATTATTGTTGACAAATCTCTAAAAATAATCAAAGATTTTGACGATGAAATTAGTGATCTTAATAATATTGAGCGAGAAAAGTTTTTTGATAAAGTCGATCAAACAGATTTTTTGGGCGTAAAATTTGATTCTTATTACGACATAAGTGAAGCATACGATATTCCATTTCCATCAATCCAGCGCTCTAGACAATTGTCATTACGAAACTATTACAATGAAATCGAGAAAATACTCACAAAACCATATGAAAAATTAATGTTAAAATGAGCTTTTGCTATTGGTCTGATCACAGTTGAACGAAACACACTACGAAAATTAATACTAGCAAATTTCGTGGTCGCATATGCAATTATCAGACAACATCTTGTTCTCAAAAATTTCACATTAGATCAATTAAGTTTAGTATTAGGGTATATTGATGAAACAGAAAGCGATTACAGTAATTTTGTAAATGAAACAGACTTATATGAACGTGAAGTAGGAAATACTTTTGACTCATACACTTGGTTAAAGAAAAATGAGGCACTAACAGATAAACGATATGATACTTCGTCAGATGTTTATGACAAATACAGAATTTTTATAACTGATCCTAACAATAATAAGTTCCGTGAGTTTCTTGATTCGATTGCTGGTACCAGAACTTTTGTTTTTATATAAAAATTATATAATGAAAAAACAAATCATCGATTTCAATCATGTTTCAGAAGAAATTCCAAAACAAGATGTTGACGCACTAATGCAATATTATAAATTTTATCATAAAAACCTCTGGTGTGTTAAACAATGTTATAGATATTACAATAGAATGCTTCGAGTAATATCATACTTGCCACTGCTAATGACCACCTCTGGCATAATATCAAGTGGGGTATCATTAAATCCTTTTCTGTTAATTATATCTGATATCGGTGTCTCTCTTTCAACGGCATGTAAGAAGATCGAACCCAGGATTGAGATGAAAAAAAATGCCTGTAAGATAGCTAGTATTACTTATAAAAAATTACTTGATCAGATACGATCTTATTTGCGAGGTGTAAAATATGATATGGACGATTTAATACGCGAGTTCCACATTATTGACAGTATATTAACAGATATTTTACCGATAAGGGTAGGCAGATATGAAAATAGTTATGACAGAAAATACGGCAAATAAAATTTTCCCTAAATTCCTTGATATATAATAATACGACAATCTTAAGTCAGACCTATTTGCCTTGGAGTGTAATACTACTATTAAGTAAAAAAATTCACCTACCTTTTAATCCTCCCAGCGAAGCACATTTCTGCAGACTGAACATTTGGGCCGTCTTATATACTCCGTGCTGATTCTCCAGAAGATTCTTATTGCACAATATTTCATCATCTTTCCAGAAGATTCTTATTGCACAATATTTCATCATCCTTCCGGAACATTCTTATTACGCAGTTTTAAATAACACAGTTCCAGTCATTCATAAACACCGCAGTCTATTTTTAGACAGAGAACAATGTACATTTATCGATCGCAACACTGCAGTCTCTGTCCAGACTACGTCTGGGCTACAGGCAGAGAACATGTATAGTTCGAAAGATAGTCTGTTATAGAATATCTGAAATGGGGGAGGGTGTTTTTCTCTGACAAATAGAACGTGTCTAAAATCTAGAAAACCTGGTTAATACAAATGTGATCGTTTTAAGTGGAGAGGGTCTTCTCCTGATAAATATATTTTCTAACCTGTTTCAAGTTAAGATACAGGTTTGTTGCAAATATGTTCTGATAGAGGGGTTGGTGGGATGGTTAAAGGTCATTAAATCTAGAAGTCCTATTTTCCTTTACTACATACATACATACATACATACATACATACATACATACATACATACATCAACTTGTCTTGAAGAATCGTGAAGCGTTTGAACCATGTTGATTATCTCCCTTGCTTTTGTTGACAGAGATTCCACTCCCGGGTCCGGCAGACTACACTCCCAAAGCCGACCTAACGAAAGGGTCATTACCACAATACTCCATAGTGGGCAGGCCCAAAACTCCACCTGGTAAGTACCTCGCAAATTAATAATAATAATAATAATAATAATAATAATAATAATAATAAATGATGCGTGTTTAAAACTAATTTGCATGAAAATGAGATTTTTCATATATTTCAGACCTGTAAATGATCTGCTCTATCGTGAAGGACATTGCCATTTTCTCTCTCCGGGTTCAACATTTGCATAAAAAGCTTTATTATATAATGGAAAGAAAGATGTGAAATAATATTAACGTGTGCAACTTGTTTAAATCCGATTATCGACGGATGTTTACATTCTGTCAAGATGGAATCCTATTAAAACGTTGCTAATACTTGTTCTAAACAAGATTTTGTCCTTTAAAATTTTTAAAAAAGGCGAATCGAAACGAAAGGAAAACGTCCTCGGAAAGAATGTATGTGTGTGATTTGGATTTTTAACGTAGCTTTAACAATTTTTCAGTCATATCGATACGATGTCTGCAGTGTGGCAGTTTATAGTGATGTCTAGCACTGAGGCATCATGCTGTAGACATGTAGCATCATGTCCCACCCAGTCACATTATCCTGACACCAGGCTGACCATTCTTAATACTAACCTCTTAATGCCGAGCACCTAGTGAGGCAGCTGTTAGTACCATTTTTATAAGTCCTTGGTATGACTCGGCCGGGGTTCGAACCCGCGACCTCCCGCATCCGAGTAGGACTCTCTAACCACTAGGCCATCTCGGAAAGAGTTGTAAACACTTAGAAAATTATGTGGGGCAATGATATATGGTGTGTAGATATGTTCTTGAGAGAAACCAAGTGTAAATGATGCAATCGGTATTTAGCGGGCTACCCTTCTCAAAAGGCCATATGGATCTTTGCTGGGGATAGGTAGATAGCCCTACAGGTATGCTATTTCACTTACAGATAGAAAAGTAGTGATGTCCATTTTTCTATGTAAAGGCAATCATGTATTCCCCAATACATATCTACACAAATCATACGAGTCGTGCAATGTATTTAAAATATGTCATGTATGCATACATTGGCCCCACCACCACCAATCTAACACCTATATGATGTCACGTATCTGTGCAAGTGAAACGTGAACATGTGATGTGAAACAGTGCGCATTATGTCAGTTTTACGTAACGGATTGATGCATTTTATGAGATGCAAAGTTTTATTTTTTCTCTATGTAAATATCAAACAGCAAATATTAATAACGTGTTTTGCACCTCATGTTAAATTTTAAGTGTTATTAGATATATTATACTATTTGTATGTCACACATTTGCCATCACGTAAATTTTCTATATATTAAAATCACAGTCAATAAGAAATCCCCAGGGCCAGCGGACTACAACACTAGTGGGAATCTCATATGGAAGTGGAGGTCAGTTACCTTGAAGGGGAGAGGCAGGTCCTGTTTTGAAGATGAAGGTAAGAGTGTGTCCTGTATATATATAACTTAGGGTCCTTAATGCTCCCAGTTTTTATGCTTCATAATTTCGGTCTCCTTTTATCACATCAACCCCCACCACACTCCCCGCCCACGAAAGAAACGTGACTGGTCTAATCTACTTGGAAATAAATAGTAGGCATTCCGTATCGAAATTACCTTTATGAAACTCTCATCAATATTTCTGTTGGCTAAGGTTTAATTAAAATAGTTATTTTACTGATTACACTCACTTGTGACGCTGCAATTCAGTCATTGACCAGAACCCACACCCACCTCCTCAAAAATATTTTTCCCATCACCATCTTCAGGTTTACGAGTTTCTATTTAACGTGTACCTTAAAATGAAAAGAAAAAGTTTCCATTAAAAGCAAGTTTCATGTCGTATTTCCGACGTTTAATAGTTTCTGAAACCAGGACATACACATGTATTCTATCTTATTATTAGTCGCAAAGAGTAATGGAGATGCGGGTTCCATCAAAGTTGACAATTTAGGAGTTGGCACTGGCGGACCTAAATATTCCGTGGGAATGAAGCGCAGCAAGATTTTCACTGGACCACCGAATAGCCTTGTCCAACCCCAGGACTATTCCGGTATGTGTCGACAATACATCCAACCTTCAAGTAACTCACTATCTATTATTATTCCAACAGCCAATGTTGTCACACGTTTGACATTACACACCCCAACCCCCATAAGAAATGTAACAGAATTTGGAAAACGGCGCGGAGAGAATAAAAAAAAGTGCCACAACGTTTTGCAAAGTCTTTCTCAGGTGACAATAAAAAGCTTACACATACACACACATATACAGGGAGTGACACGCGTTGAATAAGTATTTACGACTTGGCTCAGAGAAAAATCCCTATATAGAATAACACATACACACATATAGACATACAGACATACACATGTATGACAAACAATTACCTTTGCAATAAACGGGATCTTTTGCATAACTACGTTGCTATGAGCAAATTTTAATAGCAGTACAGACAATAACAGCTACTGTGCAAAACGTTTTTTTTTTCTTTCTTCAAATTATAGAGTTCAAAATTGTTAACTATGGTAAAGTTTGCAACAAAGTGGGTGTGGACGGATATTGGCTCCAACAAGGTTCCAAGTCAAACATTTATTTGCAAGAAACTATTATAACCAAATTTAAAAATGGCAAAATGACAAATTCTTCAAATGTACTGACCTTTAGTTAACCAGTACAGTCTGCTTCTCCGATTATGGAGCCAAACCGTGCTAAACAAATTGTTGATACTTCAGTTTTGTTCTAGTAAATACGACTGGATGGAAATTTGTTTTCAACTTCCAGCTCAAAAATCTAGGAAAAGATGTCGCGAAAACTTGTCATATATTAATAAAGTTGTAGTAAATTCTAGTTTCTATTTGTGTTTGAAATTCTGGCTCTGCATCTCAATGGGTACTGAAGTTATCTCAGTGGATATTGAAGTTTATCTCGATAGGTATTGATGTTATTTCGATGGGTATCGAAGTTATCTCGATGGGTATTGAAATTATCTCAGTGGGTATTGAAGTTATGTGACTTTCAATTGGCGGATGGATCAGATATTTCAGTACTTTGTTCTAACGACGTCTATTAGATTTCTTGATTTAGTAATGTCAACTAACCGATAGCGTGTAACAGTGGTTCATTGTACATCGGCAAAAATTGTGGAGGCAATTGATTTCAAAAGGATAAATTTGTAAGTTTAACATAAAAAACATGACTATGTACCAGACGGGAAGCCATTACAAGTGTATTTGAGGGAAAGGGTGTATTTGTGCAAACACGGACCGGCAGTGGAAATTGCTTATTTATGAGTCCATTCCAGGTGTGCGCACCCCTTGTCTCGATGATGTAGGAACGGGTGTTCTATTTGAACCACTTGATTTTGATTGGATGCGGTGGCTTGCCGGTGCATCTGGTAAAATTCACAGACCCTCCATGCTGAACTATCCGATCAATCCGCAAAGGTGTAGATAGGTTAACATATCGGAACCTTGGTTAGCAAAGATATGGATACCAGAAACGTATGAAAGATAATATCTTCCCACCCCACCTGCCACGAACTCTGGTTTTTAACTTTGATTCTGGCATAAAATGTACAAAATACAACACAATGAACGTCAAATTAAACTCGCTGATAAAAATAACTTTTCGAAAACAAAGGCAAACACATACACACATTTAAAGGGTAACGTATACAATGGAATTAAACTCTGAAATTTGTTTTGTACCTCAGCTATTATTGTCTGTACCGCTTATAAAAACTGTTTTTTGTAGCGTGAATCTGCAAAGATCCGGCGTATTGCAAAGGTTTTTGTTTGTCTGTGTTTTGCAAATATCTCTTGTATTACCTATGTGACAATTATTTCTCCTGATGTACAACTTATTTGACGTGTGTTTTCTTTTAGTATCCATCTAGATATAGAGTAAAATTTGGAACACAAATCGAAGCTTTAATTTTCTATAATTTGATTAAATAGGACAGTTTTCTCCGCTACTTGTACTAGATTCCTGAGCTAGAAGTTGAACAATTAATTCTGATACGGTCATACTTACTTGAATACAATGAGAGATTCAACATTCTATCTTCCACATATTTGCTCCGAAAGCCGTGGAGCTCACATTGGGTCACGAGGTCAGCGAATTAGAATGCTAAGTCATTTGACCATTTTAAAATTGGGTCATGATTGAATGTCTTAATCTTAATTAAATGTACATTATGTTGGACTTAGGAGTTTGCTGGAGCCAATGTCCTTCTACACTCCCATATTGTAAACTTTACTCTAGTTAATAAATTTGAACCGGAGAACTTTGAACAAAGTTTTCTCTCTCTCTCTCTCACACACACACACACACACACACACACACACACACCTATTATAATGTTACGAATCAGAACTTTTTATTCATAGATGTGACTGGCTATTATAATTACGTATTGTACAGCCTGTTAATGTAAAACACCTGCTATATTGAATGCCAGAAATCCACACTGAACGGCGAAAACCTATGAGACGCCGTAGCGGACAAAAGCTGGTCCAATGAGAAAGTTGTGCTGAAATTTCGATGTCGTATGTCGAGAAATCCAATATCACGTGTTGGATCAAATTGCATGTCCTTAAAGTTCCATTTTCTAGATCGAGATTTTAGATTTTATATGTTGAATTATACAGTGGTGGTTTAAAGTTCTATTTCCTATGTCGACGTTTTACAGAGTATATTTTGAATTACACAGAGGTGGTTGAAATTTCAATATCATATGTCGAGAATCCCTAATTCACACATTATATGCAACTGTTTGTGATGAAAGTTCCATTTCATATGGCGAGCATTTAGATTTCATCTGTTGCATTTCACAGCAACGAGAAGCAGCCTCCTTGTTTCAAAATAACGAGGTCCGTTCACGAGAGCGACCTCAAGAGATGAAATTCATAGTAATTCTCGACCTGTGAATGGTAACTTTCAAACTGTAAATGCATGAAATGTATTGGCGCCTCATAATTGAATACACGAATGATGTATCTTAATACTCGATATTATTTTGAATTGTTAAAGTGGACATTGTGTAATGTTACTTTTAACACTAACACAACATTTCACCATATAAAAATGGCAATTCTGACAAACACAATAAAATGTCCAACCACCGCTGTGTAATTCAACAGATACTATCTAAAAACTCGACATACGAAATGGAACTTTTAGCACAATCAATATGATTCAACATGTTAAATTTAAACTCTCGACAAATGACATCAAATTTTCAACAACCGCCGTGTAATTCAGAAGATACAATCTAAAAACTCGACATTGGACATCAAATTTTCCACCAGCGCTGTGTAATTCAACAGATGAAATCTAAATATTCAACATATGAATTGGAACTTTCAACATAACCTCTTTGAACCAATACATAAATTAAGAATTCTCGACCTATGACATTGAAATTTCAACCACTGCCGTGTAATTCAAACGGCACAATCTAAAACCTCGACATAGAAAATATGACTTTAAACAAAAGTTTAATTCAACAGATACAATCTAAAATCTCGACCTAGATAATGGAACTTTAAGGACAAGCATTTTTAATACAACACGTGAAAATAGAATTCTGGACATAAGACATTAAAATTTCAACCGCATTGTTCTGATTGGACCAGCTTTTGTCCCTTACGGCGCCTCATAAAAACCTATATTTTTTCAGAAGGGTGGTAAATGTTGAACTCGTCCATGTGGTGCGGTAAAACCTATATTAGCCCTGGTACCATCGGCGTGTCATCCAATACAGGTTTTATTGCACAACGTTTTTACATTAAATTATTTTAGGGATATATTATCGTTGTACAACCATGTATTGCATATTGAATGATGAGCATGTTTTGCTTGATGTTTTAAAACCAATGGTTTGAATTACAAGAAAAAATAATTATCACTGATAAGATTTGTTCCCATAATCAGTCATGTTGAGAAATATTTTGCTCATTAATGTACATATATATCTGGCACAGTAGTCTCGAAAGTGTTGAGCTCTCAAATTAAAAAAATCCTTTCAAAAGTACAAGACCTTCATTGTAGTTTAGTAAAGATGAAGCTAGGCAATATTGGACTCCCATTAATAGACTATGTAGCCATATATTGACACCTGGTTTTAGGATTAGACTCTGCAATTTTAGTCTTTAGGCAGACGGACATTAAGATTTCAATGGAAGTTTCCATGTTTTATCGACGTTTAAGTAATACCCAACTTAGGACTGGATATCCGGGATTGTTTTCAGATATGTTAGAAGTTCTGGAATATTCAACCACCTGTCTATATTACGCCAATTTGGTACCTGAAGAACAATAAACGTTTTGCGGAAAAATACACTAATTATATACATCTAGAACGGAAATTTGAACGACTTTTGATTAAATACGCATACCCAGCGGGGGTTAGAATGAGCTAATTATTCAACAAGGGTTGGGCATGGTCATGTTTATATATATATATATATATATATATATATATATATATATATATATATATATATATATATATAAGTCTATGCTCTTGAAATAAGTAACAGAAAAGAGTGAAGACAACAAGCTTTGTAAAATTTAGCAAATAATTTATTTCCCTAGAATACAAAGTGAAAAATTAAGAAAAAAGAACTTACGGTTTTACGAATTAAATCCAAAAATAATCCAAGAATTTAAAATAGAAGTCCTAGTAATAAATAGTCCTGAATAAAACTGAGTTCGAGTCCCGTTGAAATCCGAAATTGAAAGCGATGACGTCTGTTGTGGTCAGCGATGTGCTGCTGTGTCAACAGTCTCTTGTTGAATCACAGAAAATATTATTCCAGTTTTGAATTCAGTATAAATTCCAATAAATGTCTTTATCCAAGAATTTTGTCAGAGCGTTTATGTTTTTCCAGGAGAAAGAATCACTTGAATTCAATAATTTGAAGAAAATAAAATTCCGCCCAAACTGGTCACAACATAATACAACTTCACGTGTCAAATGTTTTAAGCACAACTGAATATACCTTTATCAAAACAACAGTTACACACACACTAAGACACAAAACAGATTCCCGGATGAGGGTCAAAAGTTCATTCTTCTGGGAGAATAAACAGAAGTTTGTACCAATTGATACATGCTACTTGTCACGTAGTCCAAGTATGGCCTTGATTCAACTTAATGATTCGCAATCTGAGAAAGATTAAAAAAAAAAAAAAAAAAATAAATAAATAAAAAAAAATAAAAAAATTTTACCAAACCTGGTTTCTGTTAGTGGTTAGAGCGTCCGCTTCGGATGCGGGAGGTCCTGGGTTCGATCCGAGTTATACCAAAGACTTACAAAAATGGCCATAACAGCTGCCTCGCTTGGGGCTCAGCATTAAGAGGTTGGTGTTAGGACTGGTCGGCCTAGTGTCAGGATGATGTGACTGGGTGGGACATGATGCTACATGTCTGCGGCACAATGCCCCAGTGTTAGACATACTATAAACTGCAACACTACAGACATCGCATCGATATGACTGAAAATTTGTTAAAGCTAAAATCCAAACCAAAACCAAAGTCGTTTATAAAAATAAAACAAAGTCAATTCTGGACAATGTCAAATCTAGTGAACAATGTTACATTACAATAGCATGTAATGGAATTTAAAAAAAAATTAAAACTGACAAACAATTAAATTAAATATACATAACAATATATATATATATATATATATATATATATATATATATATATATATATATATATATATATATATAGAGAGAGAGAGAGAGAGAGAGAGAGAGAGAGAGAGAGAGAGAGATGATCATTCTATCCAACAATGACCAAAATGATTACGATCCATGGAATTCTAGAATTCTGGTTCTTATCAGCATCGCAGACTAAAAGAAGTCGTGGATTTCAGTTCGAGTTGAGGACAGTTGTTAAAATGGTGTCGAGACCACGATATTTTTGTCCCATAAAGATTTTGTTTCAGACACTAATAAAATAAAAGTTGGGCTAAAGTAACATTGATCATTTATGGAATCTTTATTTTTTTAAGAAAAATATTATTTTCAGCCTTTGATACTCCTGGCCCCAACTATCGCCCCAACTCAGCCTATTGGGGTCGTGGTCCTAAGAAGTCATTTGGAGCCGGAAGAGATGATATTGACCTAGTTGATTATAGGATTAGCTATCCGGGTAAGTGAATAAAACTATAGAGATTGTAAGTACATACAAAGAATAATGCTTCAGTATGATGGAAATACTGTCGACGGCACATACATGTATATTGGCCTGAGCTAGTCAATACGGTGCACGAAAACTGGAGGAAAAAAAGCCACTGAACAAGGACGCTCAAGGAACCAAAATGTACACGGTTGGTTACTGATTACACGGTGTCAGGTCATGAAATGTGTTAATTGCTGACAGTGGTTGAAGTGCCAAATCGACACACGGGTTCAGTACTAAAGCGCTGTATTATAAGAACGCTGGAGGGGCATGCAGCTTTTTGTATCATCACTTTCAGCACTTTAAGGAGGTGCAAGCTGCAGACGCGTGAAAAATTAAATTGTTATATATGTATTTGGGCTCAAATTTATAGGTCTTCCATGCAGGCATGAATATTTGCGAGTCTGTGTGATGTCAGTCTTGGTTCCATTAAGAAGTTTCAAAAATGGAATAGAATATAATTCTTTGTAGGATTAAATTCACAGGATTTGCATCGAGTAGTTATGGGCAATAACTTTAATCGCGAGGCATATTATCAACCTGATATAAACTTATAATGGACTGAAATTGCGACTGCATTAGCCTGTCAAGCCTTAGTCCAATAAATCAGTGCCAAAACAAGTACTGATCCTAAGTGGCAGCTTGAGGTCTGATCTCACCTCCTCATAAAATTAAGCAATCGATGCGGACATATCTGCTCGCAACAATTCAGTGTATATTTTTGACACTTACCGATATTTCTCGTGGCTTATGAGTTGAGATTGGTAAAATATCTCGCCCAGAGCTAGCGCTTCTATGTTACCCAGACTATCGACATTAAATAAAATGTATTATGTCTTGTAACATGGTTAATGGGGCCTTTTGATGATATATGTAGAATATTTTAAAATCAAATCTTATATTTGACTGCTTGTTGCGTGGGATAATAACCATCAAATCTTATATTTGACTGCTTGTTGTGTGGGATAATAACCATGCGTCATATCAACATTTCGAATTTCATGGGTACAGCCTGTTTTTTTTTTCAATAAAATCCTGCAATCAGTCAGATGATACTTTCTCTCATTGGCTCATTTGAAAGTTTCCGTTTCTTTAATCACGTGACACGTCTAAGCATAAGTGGATTTGTCATGTAAATGTCACGTGCAAATATAAAGCAAGCATCTATGCATAACAAGTAAGAATGCTTCGAATCGCACGTTATATTGTAGTTCTCGTTTCAGTTAATTTAATGCGTGATTAGATAACAACTATTAAACAACGGCGGAAAATATTTTTCGAGTCGAGTTACATGTCCAAAGCAACACAAATTTTAAGAGTCAGTGAGCGAAAGTCGGATTTTATTGGTTGCTGGATGGAGCAACCTGATGTAGCCTTTGAATTCGAAATGATGAGAGTAGGTAAGGTTGTGTATTCCTCGTGGATTTACAAGTTGTCAAACATAACATTTGATACAATAAATATTCAGTACATATCGCAGAAAGGCCCTTCAGTCGACCTTAACTCAAGAGCCGCGAGAAATACCGGAAAGGGTCTAAAGTGTCAACTAATAAGTTGTGCCAATTGCATAAAAAGGTGAGATCACACTTCAAACCGACCAACAGTAACAATATACGCTTGGGGGCTGATTTATGACCATCCATATCAGTACAGGCTTGGGGGCGGATTTATGACCATTAGTATCAGTACAAGCTTTGGGGCTGATATTTGACCACCAGTATCAGTAAGGTGGCGCTCTACAGTTTTGAATTTTGCATAGGGTTAGAATTTTAAAGAAAAAGAATTTCCCCGGGTTTCCTCGCTGGTTACACTGGCTATTTAAAAAGAACCTTGTATATCTTAGGCATTGTTCAAAGAACCTTTAATTCCCTTTATTTTGGTGTATGATTGATGTGTGTAATATGGGTGATAGAGTATACAGCTTGGCCTTACTCCAGATGTGCACCTTTCAAAAAAGTGCTAGCTCCACTTGGTCATTTTCACTTCCTGAACTTCAGAGGTAAATTGTAAAAAAAAAAAGAGCCGATAATTTTTTTTTACTTTTTATATATTTGGTAATTCATTCATTACACTTTCAGCAGCTGGTATTGTCTAGTCTGGCAAAATTCATTTTCCCTATTTTAATAGCTGCCAAAGATAGTGTACTTTAGACAAATTCAGGCTGATTTTTGGAGCACAAGGGAGCAGTCATTTTAGTTAGTAGTGTGCTAAGATCATTTACAGTTTCCAAAAGTACAATATCCAAAGAAATCTCAGCCACATTCCATCAAAGTAGCATAGAGGTATGCCAACATTCTCTCCACCATGCATGTTTTAAATGCAAACAACTTCGCCTTACATACGTCATTCTCTCAAAAGTACATAATAACTGGTGAGCGCCCCCTAATGGCTTGGGGGCCGATTTATGACCATCAGTATCAGCACAGGCTTGGGGGCCTATTTATGACCATTATTATCAGTACAGGCTTGGGGGATGATTTATGACAATCAGTATCAGTACAGGCTTGGGGGCCGATTTATGAACATCAGTATCAGTACAGGCTTGGAGGCTGATTTATAACCATAATTATCAGTACAGGCATGTGGGCCGATTTATGACCATCAGTATCATTACAGGCTTGGGGGCTGATTTATGACCGTCAATATCATTACAGGCTTGGGGGCCGATTTATGACCACCAGTACCAGCACAGGCTTGGGGGCTGATTTATGACCATCAATATCAGTACAGGCTGATTTATGACCATCAATATCAGTACAGGCTTGGGGGCTGATTTATGACCATTAATATCAATACAGGCTTGGGGGCTGATTTATGACCATCAGTATCATTACAGGCTTGGGGGCTGATTTATGACCATCAGTATCAGTACAGGTATGGGGTCTGATTTATGACCATCAATATCAGTAGAGGCTTGGGGTCTGATTTATGACTATCAGTATAGGCTTGGGGGCTGATTTACGACCATCAATATCAGTGCAGCTTTTTTTGGGGGGGGGCTGATTTATGGGACTACTCCAGCCTAGTCATGCAGCTGCATCTTGAAAAGTTCTTGTGATTAGTAGAGAATAAAAGTAAGTCATTTTCTCCTCCTCTTGACGGCAGTAAGTAGTCTTGGTAGAGATAAATGCCATACTTGATCAACAATTATAAGACTATTCCTGCATTAGATAGATTGCATGACCTACTTATTATTCCGTTCCTGATCCATACTATTTTACCAAACTTTTTTTTAATTGCCTAACCATACTGAAATAAATACAAAGCAGGCTTTAAGCTTTTGAAAAGCTAATGCTTATTCATGTATTAGCATTACATCCTTAATCAATCGACAAGAGTCTTGTACAATGTTGGTTAACGTACGGTCTACTGAGTTGTTAGACTTAAAGCCAATTCAATCTCAGTATTCTCTTGTTTTACAATGGCACTGTTGCCAAAGTTAGTATGATAGCATATGTGCTTCGAAAATAAATTTATAATGCTACATTTTTTAGTAGCTGCCGTGACCACATCATGTCTGACATTCGTTGACGAGGTAAGTTGTCAGTACTTACGGATACGATGGGAGGCGGTATACTTTTCGGGCAAAATACAATTTATTTGCTGTTTCAGAAATGCAACTATTTTTGTTTCAAAACTAAAGGTAGTGTACAATGACACGCATTATGACGGAGTATGGAATTCTACTTAACGGTGTTGAGGGAGGGGTTGAAGTTTTACTTAAAGGTTTTCATTTCCATTCCTTTACTACACCGTCTTGGAAATAACTGAATGCTCCTCGGCAAAACTCCTTATTAACAGAGCATGTCTGAAATGGCTAATAAAATAGTCATTGTTCCTGATAATGATAAGCTTGTTAGTCTTAAGGTAGCTGTCGCATTGATTTTGAAAACATAATCATAATCTCGCCATTAACAGTGTGTGGAGGGGGGGGGGAGGGGGAGCGGACCGCTCCTTGAGACAGTAAGCCAATCTTTAACTGAGGCAATTAGAGAATATTTTGAGAAAATCGCTCAGTGGAGAGCCTATATTTTACCCTCGGGTCTCTGGAAAACTTGATATGGGTGGATGGAGGGGGGAGGCGAGCTATTCACTTTTCCAAGCTACGGAGAGGTCCTACAAGAATTGTTTGAAAAATACAAATTAGGTCTACCACGAAGTAAAATGTCCAAATTGGTGTATGCTGAAAAAGTCCGCAACGATATTTTGCCAGTGGGCCACATCGCACGCGTCGGAAACAAAATGTGTGTTCGAGGTTTGTTGACTCGATCCAGCCTGGCGATACAGTAAACATTACAATTAAATACGCAAACACACAAAGATATATAGCATGCATGAATTAAGAGTTTATGGATTCCAATTACGAGCTCTGCGCGAGTTTTGTACAAATTCGCAATGATTGTACATGCACAAGACGAAATTACAGAGACTGCATTTTTTTTGCGTGGAGAATTCAGTAGCTTTGCTAATATGATCACCTTAATGAAAATTACAAGTCAGTTTTGCAATTCAGAATCTTTTAGATAGCTTTTGATAAATAATGACCAGTTTTGTAAATATACTCAATTAATGAAATCTAGGAAATTATTGGATGTTATCCGGTCTTAACAACTGGTGAATAGTCAAAGTAATCGTTATCGCGTATATCGTTGCAGTAATTATCACTGCCACTGGTGATTGCTAGTCATAGTGGTTGTCATCGGTGAGGTTTACAGTTATAATTATTATTATATTTTTTTACAAAAAAGTTACCACTGAATTATAATCATAAATATGATTAAAACAGCAATTGTCCAAGGAAGACATCAAAGCGATCCGCGCTCGTCGTGGTATAGAACCATTGGAAACGACTCGGAAGTGTTTTAAGACTGGAACTGATACAATTTACAAAACATGAAGGAGGATATGCCTCGTCGCTGTGTACCACAGTTAAACATTGTTCATGTTATGTATATTTAATTTAATTGTTTGTCTGTTAGTTTTAAAATTTGTTATTTCATTATGTAATGTAACATTGTTTACTGGACTTGACCTTGCCCAAAACTGAGTTCATTTCAGCTTGACCTGATTGACTTTTTCAAAAAAAATTGCTTATTTCATTATGTAAACAACTAATAATAGCTTCATTATTCTCCTTGTGTATGAGCTTATTAACCGAATTATTATTCAGGTAAATAAAGAAGGAGTAAATATGTTGATCAGGGTCAGGGTTTTAGAATACTGTTGAGTTGTAAATAAACAAGGCTCATTAGATCATTCTAGAATGTTATTTTCCATTAGGTAATGGTTGTTTTTAGAAAATGCTAATTGTGACCTTGAGGTCAAGCAGAGAACTATATTATCTTGTGACAGTGAGGATTTTACCAGTTGTGCTTTAACATCTAGCACTTTAAGTTGTATTATGTTGTGACCAGTTTGGGCTGAATTTTATTTTCTTCAAATTATTGAATTCAAGTTATTTTCTCTGGAAATACAAAGTGCTCTGATAAAATTCTTGGATAAAGACATTCATTGGAATTTATACTGAATTCAAACCTGGAATAATATTTATGTGATTCAACAAGAGACTGTTAACACATCAGTACATCGTAGACCATAACAGACACGTCATCACCTTCAATTTTTGATCTCTTCAGGACTTGAACTGAGTTTTATTCAGGACTTTTTATTACTAGGACTTGTGTCTTTAATTCTTGGATTATTTTTGGATTTAATTCGTAAAACCGTAAGTTCTTTTTTTCTCATTTTTCACTATGTATTCTAGGGAAATAAATTATTTGTTAAATTTTACAAAGCTTGTTGTCTTCACTCTTTTCTGTTACTTGTTTTAAGAGCATAGACTCGTTAGAGTTCATCAATCGTGCATCAGTTGCATAAAAAATTGTAATCAAAGACAGCTCTAATATGCCAGTGCATCGTGCCAACGCGCCAACGTACGCTGACATCGTGTAAGTAAATATTGAGTTTGACAGCAGCAGTAACATCTTCGCTAGCCAAGGTCCCGATAACCCTATCTACACCTTAGAATATCGAGCAGATACTTCTGTGCTTCATTGGATGCGGCGGCAAGTCACCCCATCCAATCAAAATTAGGTTGTTCAAATTTGAACACTGTTCCTACGTGATCGAGACAATGGAAGCACACAACTTGAATGGACTGATAAGTAAGCACTTTTCCGATGCCGGTCCGTGTTTGCACAAATACCTTTCACTCAAATAGACCTGTAATGGCTTCCCGCTAGTACATAGTCATACTTTCGATGTTAAACTTACAAAGTATCCTTTTTAGGTCAATTGCCACCACCGTTTTGGGCCGATGTACAATACACCACACTATTGGTTATTTGGCATTACATACTAAGGGAGGCAACACATGAAATCCAATAGATGTTGCTAGGACAATGCATTGATATAGCTGTTCGATCTGCCAAGGTGTAGATAGGGTTATCGGAACCTTGGCTAGCGAAGACACATCAGTAAGGGCTAGAAGAAAAGGAGCAGCGACGTGAAGAGAGGGGAAGGGAGCGACGAACAGAGCGCATGCGTCAGAGATAAGAGAGAGCCATGTTGCAACAAACTGAGCAAGAAAAACAGTAACGGTTGTTAAAGCAACCGCAACTAAAGCAGCAGCAACAAGAACATCAACGGCAACAACAGCAACAATAACAGGAACGTGAACAATAACACCAACAACGACAAAAGCAGCGACAACTTCACGAAAATAAACAAGTCACACAACGTTACATCGAGTCAACTCCACTGCGGACCAGCTGTTAGTAACAACAAAATATCTGCACTGACAGCTCGTAACATTTTCGGCACTATCATCAGCAATATCATCACTGACAAGTATTCGCGACAAGATAACGCATCAGCATTTGAATCAAGGATACATAAATAATTATGGACGGCAACGATATTCAGCTAATCATAGCGATCTAACAACGCTCATCAATGAGGCGCCGTAGCGGACAGAAGCTGGTCCAATCAGAACGTTGCCGTTGAAATTTTAATGTCATATGTCCAGAATTCCAATTTCACGTATTGTATCAAAAATACTTGTCCTTGAAGTTCCATTTTCTAGGTCGAGATTTTAGATTGAATCTATTGAATTAAACAGTTGTGGTTAAAAGTTATATTTTCTATGTCGAGGTTTTAGATTGATTCGTGTTAATTACACGGCGGTGGTTGAAATTTCAATGCCATACGTCGAGAATTCCTGATTTACGTATTGGTTCAAAGAGTTTATGTTGAAAGTTCTATATCATATGTTGAATATTTAGATTTCATCTGTTGAATTACACAGCGCTGGTGGAAAATTCGATGTCCAATGTCATATGTCGAGAGTTTCAGTTTAACATATTGAATCACATTGATTGTGCTGAAAGTTCCATTTTGTATGTTGAGTTTTAAGATTGTATCTGTTGAATTGCGCAGCGGTGATTGGACATTTTATTGTGCTTGTCAGAACTGTTGTTTTTATATGGTGAAATGACGTGTTGGTGTTAAAAGTAACATTACACAATGTCCACTTTAACAATTCAAAATAATATCGAGTATTAAGATGCATCAATTATGAGGCGCCATTACATTTCATGCATTTACAGTTTGAAAGCTACCATTCACAGGTCGAGAATTACTATGAATTTCTTCGCTAGAGGTCGCTCTCGTGAACGGACCTCGTTATTTTGAAACAAGAAGGTTGCTTCTCGTTGCTGTGAAATTCAACAGCAATCTAAATGCTCGCCATATGAAATGGAACTTTCATCACAAACAGTTGCATTCAACGTGTGATTTAGGGATTCTCGACATATGATATGGAATTTCAACCACCTCTGTGTAATTCAAAATATACTCTGTAAAACGTCGACATAGGAAATAGAACTTTAAACCACCACTATATAATTCAACATATAAAATCTAACATCTCGATCTAGAAAATGGAACTTTAAGGACATGCAGTTTGATCCAACACGTGATATTGGATTTGTCGATATACGACATCGAAATTTCAACTGCAACTTTCTCATTGGACCAGCTTTTGTCTGCTACGGTGCCTCATACTCAACGACGATTATATTATCGAACACTTCTTGGTAGACCTAACTTCTTGTTGTTCTTATTGGTTTAACGCCATTTGTCGGTACATGATAGGCTATACATGATGGTCAGTATATCTGGTGGAGAAAACCACCTGAAAAAATAGCTGACACATGGGAAGCTACTTGCAAGCTTTCTCACATGCCCACGTTGGTCAAACCCGACATTCGAACCAACGTGGACACAAGTGATATGTCAGTGATATGTAAAGGCGACTGCCTTGGACGACACGGCTACTTGAGGTCCCTGCCTAATTTTTATTTCTCTTTGCAGTACTTGTGCGACCTCCCCTCAGCTCGGAAAATTGGTCCGTTTGCCCCCATGTCAAATGTTGCAGAGACTCGCTGGTAAAAATAGGCCGTTCACTCAGCGATTTTCTCAACCAATTTTATAATTGCCTGTGTAAAAACATTGGATACAGTTGGTTTCGCAACGTATCGGGTGTTTCTCGTTACGTTTTTAACGTCACATCTCGAAATGTAGGTAAAATGACCGAATTCGTTTCGTGTACGAATGATTCAAACATAATTCATATTGACAACGCCATTCATTCGATACATGCAGAAAAATACTGGTTTGCGTACGCCATATTCGTCCCGAGTTCTGGAAGAATCCATGTTTGATACGGTAAAGAAACCAAAAGGAGGCAAGCACAGTATGGTCCAATTTAGCAGGATAGGAAAGCTGATCACTCCTTAATAAACAAATAGTCTCTTTCACATGTCATGACGGCATCGAAAAATTTTATATAAACAGACCTCCCTGTTTTAGTTTAGTTTATATTTAATGTTATGCGTTACACTTGATATCGATTCTAACGGCGTTGAAACATTTAGTGCGTGAAACGAATTTGTTACTTTTAGCTATATTAAAACATGAAAATTCACTGAGCTACAAACGCGGATAATCATTCGCGATGCTGTCCGGAACGAGCTTCAATTGCCTAACGAAGTCGTCCGCGGCCCCCCCCCCCCATCCCAGTGCTCCATTTTGTAAGAACGTAAACTAATTCTTTCAAATTTTGTTTGATCCCGATTACAAATAAATTTATCTGAAGTTGTTTCATAGGTTTTTATCCATTATACAATAGAACACTGGTAAGTACAGTCTTCACACTGGGGTGCTGGAGTTTAACAGTGACTTGGGAAGGAAAAACTAAACATACTTGCACAGTTCAGAACTTCTTTTGGGAGGGTGGAGATGGCGAATTGTCTCGACAATATTGCCTGCTCAAGATGAAATCGATAAATATTGTTACATACATGTATATTTTCTCAACTCAACTCGCATGGAGATCAATATGCCAGGACTCAAAATACGCATATCTATTCAAGAGCTCTGTTGATTATAACTCCTCCAACGATTGTTGTTGATAGTACTAGTTCACTGTAGATTTAACCGTCTACATTTCTTTTATTTTCATTCTTTATTTTATTTTCTTTATTTTATTTCTTTTACATAGACTGATCTTGAACCTACATGACGTATAAACTATGACCTGAAATGTTATATTACAATGAACTACTAAGAACTTGGTACACGACAGTTGTGTATTACATAGCTCATCCAATGGTCATTTAACGCTGTAGTGTCAGGGCACGAGTTAATACTAGCACTTAATATCACAAAATGGAAAACAATATCTTTAATTATTTAAATATTACGAAAATCCTGAATATTTTTATGTCTAAAATATTTTCTAGTTATATTTGCTGAAATTAAAAAGTTTAGTTTGTGTCCTACCTGTTCCGATCTAGCGTTGAATATATTGCGAAATACTCCGTTTACTTGTCGGTTCGTCCGTCAGTTTGTCCGTAAATCTCTCTTGTTCTGAACCGTGTGGTGCACTGGGATGTGACTAGAGCTTAATAATACCAGTAGTCACGTGATAACCAACTGTACGGGGTTTGCATCCTTATTAAGTATTCATGGGAGGGGAACAGATGTACGTAAATGTAAATTACAGTTAAAATTGAGATTTCTTAAATCAAACTTAATAATTACAGTCTTGCCTTGAAGATATTTAACATATACGTTGAAAGTATGATTACAGTCCCAATGTAACGGTCGGTGGAGAGTGAGTGTGTGCGTGCGTGCGTGTGTGTGTGTGTGTGAGAGAGAGAGAGAGAGAGAGAGAGAGAGAGAGAGAGAGAGAGAGATTAAGTCTAAGTGTTGACATTATATTAAGAAAACGCGGATATTTGCGGTGCTGAGTCATCGAAATCGTTTTAGTATGTATTTTGTTTTAGATGTAAAAATTATGTATGCGCTTCTCACCACTTTCAGATCTAACGGGGCGCTCTACACATGTTATGAATTTCGGAGAGAGTGACAGGTGTAAGGTGAAGTTGTTTGCATGTGCAACATCCACAGAGGAGAGAATGTTGGTATAACTCTATGTTACTTTTATGTACTGTGACTGAAATTGCACTGGATATCGTACTTACGGAAACTGTACATGATCTAAGCACACAGCTGACTAAAATGACTGCTCCCATGTGCTTAATAAAACAACCCGAATTAGTCTAAAGTACATTATCTTTAGCACTTATTAAAATAGAGAAAGTTAAGTTTTGCCAGACTAGACAGTACCAGCTTCTGAAAGTGCATTGAATGAATTACCAAATATATAAGCAGCAGTAGAGCTGGACCCTACAACTTTGTAGAGACCTTATTTTTGAAAATTAAGGGTTCCCTGAAGAAAAAAAAACATTTTTGTCTTAATAATGAAAACTTCTTTAATTGACCAGATTTTTTCACAATCTGGTCACTACGCGTTGGTCGTTCAGCAGCTCTACTGCTGCTATGAATTAAACAGCCATTATAGATATTATCAATAATGAGTATTGGAGAACCACACTCAGCTAAATTAGCTCTACTGCTGCTATGAATTTTATCCAAAAATTATATCAAGTCCGTTGCGATATCTTGACCTAGGATCATGTAAATTTATCGTTACAAAACCAAAGGGAGTAGCTTGTGCTTTTGAAAAGAAATTTTTAAATTTATTCATGTCCATGTCGCCTGAACACCAAGTATAATAAATATTTTGCAGCGTATGATTATCTACGCCATTAAACACAACCAAAATATTGCAGTTGTCTCTGATTACTTTTGGAATTTGTGTATATCTCTGTGTAACATAAATCACATCTGTATTTTTATGTCTACCTCGTGAAAATATTCTAGCTGGATTTGATTGTTTGTCCAGCATAACATCATCATACACTACCAAATTATTAATGAATCCATGAGGGCCAGTGGCCCTGAGATCATCTACGGATGGCGCTTCATCAATATCAGTAATAAAGTCTATGACATTGTCTTTATGTAACGATTTTGCGTTTTCATTAAAATCTTTAAGTACTTCGTAACATCGCTGATCATCTGCAGATGGCGCTACTAAATATAATTTATCCCACTTCAGCCATCGCATTATTAGATTAAGCAGTAATTGCGTCTTTCCACTTCCAGATGGGCCTATTATAATCATTCTGATAGAATTTGGTAACGCTGGATGGTGCTTTACTGGCTCTTGTTTTCGTATCGCAGAAAAGTCAATTATATCCATATAATAAATAATATGAGTCTATATTGTGTTCGATGCAGAGCACCTACCGATACTACTGAATTAACGACAGTAACAACAAAAAATAAAAGACGTGCACTTACAGGCAAGTGTGTGAAATGTGGTACCAAGAAATATAAATTTATTCCAACAAAGACAGGTGGGGGTGATATCGCTGCTTCGTTAGGAAAATTACCAGGAACCCCATGGGCTAAATATCCCGGTGAGAAACATTTACCCGGATATAATTATTGTGGTCCTGGAACTCGTCTTGATATCAGACTTGATGATCAAGATCAACCAAAATCAGGAGAGTATCCAGTAAATAAGATTGATCAAGCGTGTTACGTTCATGATGTCGCGTATAAAAGTAAGGATTTGCAACACCGACATCTTGCGGATGTGAAATTGATTCACGCGTTAAATTCTATACCTAATAAATCTCAGAGAAAAATTAGCTAGTTTTCTAGTAAAAACTGCTATGAAAGGTAAACTAGTGTTAGGGGCTGGTAATTAATTATATAACTATCATAATGGAATCTGTTTATTATTCTCCGAGAGGATTCTGGAGAGGTAAAGCAGCGATTAGTAAACTCGCCGAAGCAGCAAAAGTTTCACGTGATGTTGCTGCATCATGGTTAGCACGACAGGCAATATGGCAAATCTTCCTAAGTCCACCTAAAAGAATTCAATATGCGCATTTTGATGTTAGCGTTCCTAATGAAGTTCATCAAGCGGATATACTGTTTTTACCACACGATACCATTAAAACACGTGGACGAAAATCACGCACATACAAATACGCGTTAACTGTCGTTGACGTTGCGAGTAGATATAAAGAAGCGGAGCCGTTATCAACAAAAACAGCATCTGAAGTTGCATCTGCGTTCGAACGAATTTATCATCGAGGTGGTCTACGATGGCCAAAACTACTACATGTTGATCCCGGTAAAGAATTTCTTGGAGTAGTATCATCGTTGATGAAGAAACATAATGTTAAAATCAGACGAGGATATACTGAAATTCATCGTGATCAGGCAATCGTTGAACGATTTAATAGAACACTTGCCGAGCGGTTATTCGGATATCAATACGCAAAAGAAATATCTACTCACTTTAAAGATAGATCTCGTGAATGGGTTGCAAGATTACCGAGTGTGATAGCTGCGTTGAATAATGAAATTACTCGTGCAACTTCCATGAAACCTTCTAATGCGATCAAAAAAAAATATATACCCAATGGCTACGGACGACATGAATCTTTCTCTCAACCAGTATTAGGTAATGTTACAGCTAGATATTTATATGAACCTGGCGAACTTGAAGGTGGTAAAAAAAGAGCAACCGATCCTATCTGGAGCGTGACTACACATAAAATTTCTAGCGTGGTTAGATCCACTGGTAGACCTCCAATATACAGATTAGATTCTACTGCCCCTCAACGTGGATTTGTACGTGAACAATTACAAGTAATTCCTGAGGATACACAATTACCACCAAGCTCAATTTTGTAAACATCCAGAACCTCGACGTCGATTACACTCAAGACAGGTCAGCATTACATTTTCACGTGTGTGACCGAGATCACTATTAATTCTGTCTACGGTAAATTGTCTTGGATTCGAACACTGCCATGACATATTACAGTTGCAACTTGCGCAATGATTATTCTGTAGTTGTTTTAATTTTATAATAAATTCAACATCAATATCAAAATCACGATTATTTTTTTTGTCACACTGCTTATAACCAGATAGTTTTTTTCTTA
The DNA here is from genome assembly GCA_016617855.1 of Megalonaias nervosa. Lineage (NCBI taxonomy): Eukaryota > Metazoa > Mollusca > Bivalvia > Unionida > Unionidae > Megalonaias > Megalonaias nervosa. Next base: position 31,417 of record JAECUM010012422.1, on the reverse strand, counting down.
TTACGTCATTATTAACAGTTTGATCATTATCTTCTATAAAATTCATAATAACCCTATGTAGTTGAGATATTCTCCTGACTCGAGATACGGCGAGATAGACTAAATTTGACCACTCGATCCGATCATCTATAATCCAGATTTTAGTATCAGTTATAGTTAATCCTTGTGACGAGTGAATCGTTATAGCGTATCCTAACACCCACGGTGATTTATTCATACTCAGCGCATTCTCAACGATATTAATATCGACTAAAACAATGTCATTCAAGACAAGATTCTGTACCCTTGGTGGAACCAAGACACCTGGTATTTCAACATCAATATTCTGTCGTCGAGTATCTGAGGGGCGATAACACAAAGGTACAGGTAGATCTGAAAACTTTTCTTTATGTAACAAAAATAATTTATCCTGTAGTTCATCACGAACTATCTTTCTACTCGCGACTATCAAATCAGCGGGATTCCATAAAGTCCAAAATTCATTCATAGAAGTCTCTGGAATTACTCCTCGCATTATCTCACATTGTACTCTGTCTGGTTGAAGTCTGATTAATTTTTAAAATTCCTTCAGCGGTTCATCGATAGCTCTATGGTCATCATGTATTTCTTCATAATAATTTACGTTATTCTTCAGCCATTCATGTGGAGACTCTCCAACAAAAGGTGGTGGTTGACCATGATCGCCGCACATAATCACAGCAGTATTCTTCAATAACAACCAATCAAGAAATGTTTTTTAGTGTTTCTAACGACACCGTGCATATCTCGTCCCATATAATATATTTAGGTACATATTTTTCACCCATCCGCGATGGAGTCCATAAGTCTCCGCACCATCTAAAGAAACTGTGATATGTACACGATTTTACTCCTCGTTGTTTTATTTCTCTAGCAAGTTTGTGCGTCGGTGTCAAAACAATTATATCCGAATTATTATTTATAAATAAATTAATTACACGAGTTGTTTTACCTGACCTCCACACCCATTAAGATAAACGGTCTTATGTCTAGATACAGGATCGTACAGAGATGGTGCAGATGACTTTGATGTTTGATTATTATTTCTGTAATATGTCTCCACAATTTCAACATCTGCAGATTCAGAATAACTAAATATATTTTCTTGTTTTATTCTCCATGTCCCCCATTCACCATTACCGAGTTTTAATAAATCTTTATATTTTTTATGTACATAAAATGAATCCGTAGCGACTCTGACAGCGTGATGAGGAAATTTATTTATCATCGATAGTAGGTTTATCGAAACATAAGCTAACATCGAAGATCTTAAATGAGTAAATTGTGGTGAGTCGCCATCAAGGTAGCTCACAATGGTACCTAGTTTCGTTCCATCTGATAAATAAGCATTACATCTGTTTATAAACGTATTTTTTTCAGTTGTATCAGCGATTATAAAATCTAGTTCAGCATCGTCCATAATCAATCTTGTACAATGTCGTTTATAATCGTATGAACCACCTTGAGTAAATTTACCGATTATCTTTCTACCGAGATCTTTTGTAAATTTCTCATCGTATTCGTTTCTGCATTTATTTATTTTAATAATATGATCTTCATCAATATCAGGGAATTCTTTTCTGGTATCATCGATATTAAATCTGTTCGGTTCTGGTAACCAAACTTGCTTCTGTGAATTATACGATATAATCGCTTCAGTTACTCTCAACGATATTAAAAATCCAGCATCAAGCATATATCGCAATAGTACTATCGGAACCCAACATCGCTCTGAAAAATGTCTTCCAAACCAAGCATAAGTAATCGGATGGAGATTTTCTGCAAATTCGAATAATTCTACATGAGCAAATCCGGTTAAGTCAAAATCTGGTAAATGTCCGTTTATCGCAACCCTGGTCATGTCATGTGTAGGATGTCCGAATCTCTTAAAGTACTTAGAACATACTCCATATCCAAGAAAACTACCAGGATAACACGCTACCATATCAACTGAGATAACATCACTATGGTTGTATTTGGTGTTCCATAACCCACCGTGACCATATTCTATACAGCTTTTCTTGACATCTTCAAGGAATTCTGATCGTGTCGTTTTCCATGAATTTTTCTCCTGAGCGAAATGGGCAGCAACCGATGGTACGGTAAAGCAGTTATTCAGTAATTGTCCAACTATGACATCATCAGAGGTATATTTCAATGCAAGATGTTCCATTTCTTCATGAAGAAATTCTGTACGATAAATATCACCGTTAGGCCGTACAAACTGATCGTAATGATTATATTCCGAACTCTGAAATAACCAAACAGACACAGGGTCGCTTTTGCTGATATTTTTAATAAAATCAAATATATCACCGTTATAAAACTTAACTTTTCTATCTCGTGGAAATATCGTTACAGCATTAGTCCATGCATGTGCATTATGATCAACGATTGTTATAGGGTTTCCATTTTTTATATATTTTGGTTCGTATAATATCTCTCCGGTTAGTGTTTTTACTGTTATTGGAAATCTTAATAACTTTTCTAGTTCAGCAACATCCTTAATAGATGCACCAGCATCTTTAACGGACTCTGCCCATTTGTTTATTTTTTTATGTCTTAAATCAGTTAAACCATTACCACGTATCGCATTTGTAAAATGTTATGTAACTCGTTCAGCTACGCAGTTTATTCTTGATATTTTCATCGGTTTCAGATCCGTAATATTAGGTTTATTATTTAGCGGAGATATTCCGTATACAACTGCAGTTGCTGGATAACTCTGTATATAATAGGGTTTATCAATGCCAGTAAGTATTCCGGGTTTAGATTTATTACTTAAAAGAACAATATTACCCCCCGGCTGCACACGGACTGGATCACGCTTATCACGAATAATCCAAATATCTTCTTCTGTATTTACAATAAATTTTATTAAAATAAAATATTTTTGATTATCAAGGTGATTAATAATTACTTTTCCTCGTTTGTCATTCATCATATTAGTAACATTTCCAACTCTGAATGTTGACCATGCATGAACTGCACCATCGTCACGAAATTCCTTTTTTGCTTCACGAATACGTTCGGTTACCGTTAATGCCAGATCCTGCATCGAATACTGAGTTTATATTCTGATAGTCTGTCAAGGTCAAATCTAGCAGGGGAAGGTTCAATAACGGATAATTCCTCCATATTATAATTAGGGCAAGTATATATTTAATTGAACATTAATCTTTTGTATATGATTGAAACACAAAACAAATGTGCTTGGCTCAAAATTGGATATACTTCTACTTGTAATAAATCGTGTGTGAATGAATATTGTAGTTATCATATGCAATGTGTCAGAAATGGAAGTCTAGGACCAAAACCGTGTATTGTGTGTAGTGCTGGAGTGCGAGGAAGAACTCAACTGTGCGCGCAATGCGGTGGTAAAAAGTACAGAGAATTGAAACGATATTATGACAAAAAAAATAACGCTGACTCTCCTATAAAAACCGAAGAAGATTATTTGGCTAGATTTTAAAAAAAAAATAATGATTTAAACAAATAGTATTATATATAAATGAAACAAAACGAATTTGTGTCACATCCAATCCTTACCAATTATGAAGCATCTCGAGAAGGTGTGATTAGAAACTGCAGATTGAAAAAACCAGTCGGTAGTATTTGTAATACTGGTTATTTTAGATTCAAGACCAAAGGAAATAAAAATTATTACTCACATAAATTCATATTTGAATGTCATTTTGGGGTCATTAAAGATGGACTTGTAGTTGACCACATTGATGGAAATCCCCATAATAATCGGTTATCTAACTTACAGGCTATTACACAAAGTCAGAATGCTGCACGGGGAAATACTGGAAAATGTAAAAAGTTTGCAAGAAGATCTATTAAATCCGTAAATACAGAGACTGGGGAAGAAATTATATTCAAGTCAATTAATTCTCCTGCCAAATATTTTGACATAGTATCACCTTCAGTAAAATTCGTTGCAGATAATATTACTAGATCTGCATTTTCGAAAATATATAATCAGCGGATAGTATTTGAATATATCTAACTCTCTATTCTTACAAAAACAAATAGTTCGACTCTGTTAATTTTCCCAAGGGTTTTGTTTAGCCATAATTACAGTCAGGGGTCCACCTTCATCGCTCTCAGCGTCATTATCATTTTTTACAGAATCAGATAACATAATCTTTCTTAATTGCATTACACGATTATCCACAATCTTTTTTTCTTTCGTACTCGTGAGACAGTTCGGATTTAATATTTTCGATAGAACGTGCAAGAGGTGCAAATAGCTTTACCTGATTGTCGTTTACCATGGCTAGTGATTCAAGCATGGATTGATAAATTAATTTTATAAATCTGTAGTTTGAAGATAATGTATATTTATTATCAAATTTTCTCTGTTGCAGTAATTCAAAATCGCACATGATTTTCTGAGGGTCGAGATTATCAGATATTTTTATTCCGTTATGTTTTAGTTTTTTAATAGCACAGAAAATATCATTAATGTTTTCTTGCTTCATTATATGTATTTATTTTTTTTATATTTAATATAAAAATAAACAAAAATATACAGCGCGGGGTGACATTCGGTCTACCATTCCATAGTTGTATCAGATAAACCTAATGAGGCTCCGAATCTTTGTTTAGACATTTACCCCCAAGAGACCCCTAAATATCCGTAACCGAAACTTTAGAGGCTCAGAGGGTTGTCTGTATCTGTAGGTCTTATTTTGTGACCAATCAGATTCTGTTTATTGTTGCCTTACAAGAATTCCTAGATATCCGCAACCGAAACTCTAAGAACTCAAAGGCTGATTGGTCTTTGTGACCGAATCTCATTAGGTTTATTTTTAGTTTGCGATTGTGTCTTTTGGAATGGCCCCTGTGTGGGGTACCCCTTTAGTGAAGTCACAAGGTCACGACCTCATATCACCCCCCGCTGTATATTTTGATGAGATGATATGATGATGAGATGATAATGAGATGATATGATGAAATGCCGTCTTCACGCTAGCACACCAACCCATAACGATCAACCAATGGGTTATTCACAAAAGTGAATCCACCACGTGTTGACGTAGTGGATTGGTGTACTATGAAGACGGGGGTGGCTGGAGCCCCCAATAAATTATAAATTTTGGCATAAAATCGCCCCCGCAGACATATGTCTTTCTCAGGTTTCGAACTATGACCCTCCGGATGAGAGTTTCTACACGCTATCAACTGAGCTATCGGACCTTGTTATAAATACATATTGAAAAAGTTAGTATGTGTTTACCAATGTGTCAGTCATATCGTTATTCCTAAAAACTACAATATTCTTAACAAAAACCATATTTTTCTGTCTAAAATGAGATTTTATATTTCTAGTTTTCCAAAATATATATAATTCTGTATAACACTGAGTCTATGCGTGGGCCGTAACAGCGGATATTGATTTAGTTATAATATATAGCGGTCTTAAAATAACTTTACGCACATGTTATGGAATAATCAATATGCAGCCACAACTTTCTAGATTTCATTATGTACGGATTTTATGTAAACAAAAGAATAAACATCCGGATATTGTTATAATAAAAACGCTCTATGAGCGTACATATAGGTTTATATTAAGAGATTCGTTTCTCGTGTCCAGAATGTTTCCTGCCTGGTCAGTGAGTTTGAAATTTATTCTTGTCAGAAATGGATTATGAACTCGCAGGTAAACGGGATTAATTGGTTCTGCCACAATTAACCAGCCTGGGGGGACAATCGGGCTAAAACTGAATAATATGTACCCTTGCTCCGCAGTGCCACTGCGGTGGCTAGATTTAGAAAGATCTACCTGATAGCTACCTTCCATAACATCACATACCAGATTGATTGCAATTGTTGTTGTTATGTTTACAATGCCCGGTGATATATGTCTACCGGCACCAAAGGGGTTGTTATTGTGTTTTAGTATAGCCGGTGGTGGGGCTATTTTTTTCCACGATTCAATTACTCCCGGATAATATTCTTCAATAAGATCATTTAATGATTTCATCATTTCAGCGTTATTTAAATCTGGTATAACAAATGTTTGTAAATCTTTTTCTGTTATTTTATAATTATTAAGAAATACTTGTTTAGATTCTGGATTTGTGTAACGATTTCCATCGAGTTTAGTCGCAGTGTTTATAATACTTCGATTGACGATGTATAAATCGAATAAGATACCATTTAAATGTTTTATTGACTCAATTATTTGCTGCTTTACACTTTCATTATAATGTTGTGATAATGAAATAAGTAAATTTCTTAAATCATTAAACGTTTTATCGTATTCGTGTTTAAGAGTATCTAAAAAATGTTTAATAAATCTTACATCAACCGTATAGTTACTAATCTTCGTCCTGATGTCTGTGTTAACAATAAATAATGCTTTATTCAACCTGGGGATTCTTTTACCGTCAAAATCGGTAAAGTAATATCTATCTTCGTTTGGAAATCCAAATCTTGTATTACTCCATGGTTGGTTTTTTCGATATTCTGGATCTTTAATGAATTTTTCTTCACTCGTTTTAAACTCATTTTTAGTTGGTTCTGAAACTCCATTATAAACAGGTGCGACATCAGGCCATCCTAACACGGATCTAATCGAACTTTGATAAATATCTACGAGGTAATCAGGGAATTTATTTCAATAACCGCAGATAGTGTTGGTTCGTGAACAGTAATCGCTATTTTAGATTCTTTCCCCGTGATAGATTTAATTCTGCGTTGGAATTCATCATTAATCTGTTCTATTTGATAACTACCCGTTGAAATTCCAACAACCTGCCAGTCAGGTGTTCCATCCGGTTTATTTTTATTCGCAAATACCAGTGAATTATTTGGCTGTTGTCCACCAAACGGTTTTGATCTAATATTAGGCCAACTATAATAAACTCGTAATTGCGCTAATGCTATTTCCTTTGCTGGAATTGCAGTCGGAAAATTAACGCTAAATTCGGGATTGGTTGAACTTAATGATATCATAGTAGTTTTTGACGGCGTTGTATTAGCTACGATCTGCTGAAGTAATTGCGACTCTGACATTATTATTATCGTTATTATTTAATTCTCCATCTTTCCGTCACTAGAGAACGCATCGCGTTCCACTATGAATGCTTCATCGTAGGTTTTCATTATCGTTACGAACTCCTCATCGGATATTTTACCATCACTGAGATACGATGAAATATACGAGCATAATTTAGTGTATGCGGCTGTTGCTGTGTGCAATTTCATTATATACTCGTTTAGTTTATCATTCGTACACGTAGATATTTTCTTAGAGATAATACTGAAAATACCTGCGCATGTTGTTGCCGTTGAAACTATAATCGTTACAACTGCAGGCGCTGTCATCGTTATCGTTGATAATAATAATCCACTTCCAGCAATAACAGCAGAAACCGAGTATACCATTATATCAATAACGACCATACGACGACGATATTTTTTTACCTTTATCGTGTAATCGTCGATGATATTTTTTAGTTTAGTTTGACACTCACATACTTGAGCGTATCTGTGACGTTGAACGTCGATAAATGATTCTTGATTCATTATATTTATCTAGGTAACTAATTGAGGAGTTTCGGCTACGAACTCAATACACCACCAATAAGTCGCTGCGGTTAATTTTTTATCATTCGCTATTAGCATAAACGTTTCTTCAGTATCTTTATTTAACACTATAGACACAATTCCAGAAAAATCATCAGTTGAATGACGCCATGGAAATGTGGTAAATATACTGAATTTTGCACTACTAAATACAGATAATCTGTATACACCAGTAACCTCTGCAGTGTGTTTAAAAGTGTTATTTTCCTGCGACCATATTGCCTTTCCTGATGCGACTGTGTACACGATATTAATGATCTGCTTGTGAGGAATTTTAACGAGATTAGTTTTTGAATAATATTAGGAATACCACTAATGATATCGTTGAGTCTTGCGTTAATGTCAGCGAGATTAATAATAACAGTTGGTGGAGTTCCAAAAAATTCGTTAATAGATCTGTTTACATTTCTACGAAAAATTTAGAAATGTTTGTACATGATTAAAATAATCAGTTCTAAATGTAGCAATTCCATCATTGATTGTCGTTAACGAAGTCATTATTGGAATTTCCTTATCGTCGACGTATTTCTTCGTTGCGGCGTCGAAATCTGTTTCTGGTGTTCTGAGATTATTAATACCATTATTATTCATGTCGAGAAATGCACGTATTATACCACCGCGCACTGACACGTATTTGGATTCTTGATCATCGACGTATTTTTTTGTTGCTGCGTCTGTATCTGCGATTGGATCTCCAAGATACGTAATTTTTTTTTTTTTTTTAATAACATCACCGGTAAATACATCACCAGTTTTCTTAACATAATCGTTAACCGATTTACCGGAATCCTGTATTTTACCCTGATCAGTGAAAGTAACGACATTATTAACAACCGCGTTTGGAATTCGTATAAGCACATCTGGTAGTTGTATATTACTCGTTTTTAATCGTCCTTGTTTGTCCTGAAAAACGACGACTTCATTTTGATCCACACTCGTGATATTTAATAAATCATCGATTTCATTTCTGAGCTGATCAATGGTTGCATATTTAGATAAATCGATCTTCTGAACTCTACCTGAGGATCTTCCATAAATATCTACCATTATATTTACTGATATCAGTTTAAGTACTATGACGTAACGTAGTGAACGCGTGCACGACTTTATGAGGCGGTGCTGTTGATTTTGATACAGCATCAAGCATAGCGAGGGTTTCACGACCGCATATTGGAGGATCAGTTATTTTTGTGTCGGTAGCGTTGAATACCAGATTGGAGCAGTATTATTGCTAACGTAATGAAGAAATTCTTTTGGTGGTGCTAATCCATACGAATCGAAATAAATAATTCCACGTGGATCAATTGCATATGCGACCCAGTGCGTGCCTGGGCCAGAATTTTATCGAGATTAATAATACCGGTTTCATGTTGCATTGCAACGGTAGGTAATTGATCGCGCATAAAAACACCTCTGAAATTTTTTATTTTTAATTGCTTAGCAGCATTAAGTAAATAAAAATTGGACATGGGTGTTATTAGTAAACTGTCCCTGGTAATCTTAGACCCTTTCCGTACCACGAAGGCGGGGTCCCTGGTAATCTTAGACCCTTTCCGTACCACGAAGGCGGGGTTCCTGGTAATCTTAGACCCTTTCCCTTTTTTTTGATTCCTTGTCCAGTTGCTTTCTTTAACGCCATTCCAGCAGCTGTTCCAACAGCACCTAGCGCAGCTGCCTTTGCAACAGCTGGCGCTGCAGCGGCTATTAATGCTGGTATTGCTGCGAGAAGTGGAAATATACCACCCGTTTTAGCGATGTCTTTGATGGCGCCCGCAGAAAGATTAAGTTTAACGCCTTTAATTTTTTATTAAAGTTTTAACTGACGTTCGGTCAACGATAGTTTATTTGCACCGGTCATTTGTTCTCGCTTTAGCGATATTTTTATTCCACAATTATTTTTTGATGCTGATTGCAGCCTTTTAATCTGACCAGGAGTCAGACTCACACTAACGTGATGATATGACATTATTAATATTATGAACGATCTAATTACATGTTTTCTACTAGAGCATCAATAACTCTCATTCGTCCACCAACACCTTCGAGTAACATCGATTTGTCGCTGAGTATAACGGCTATTGCTCTGTAATTAGGGATATCTACAATGTTTCTATTAACGCGAGCTCGAAAATGAATATCTACAACAGATTGTCTGGTTAAATCTAAATGTTCTAGTGAAAAATAATAAATCGGATACAGCAATGTAAAATCTAGCTGCGATATTTGTAAACCAGTATCGATGTTTTGATCACGTCCCATGAATGTCATTAATCGATGATATGCACGTGCTACATGATTATTTTCAAAATTTAGTAATATATCCTCGGATGGTTCTTGATGTCCATTTATCCTTAATGAAACCTCAGAAACACCGAGTTTGTCAAATATCATTAAACTTTTTGTTTGATTGTTTACACGTGTATTATCCTGAAGCGCAATAAATATATGTCTTGGTGCAGAAACACCTTGCTGAGAAGCTATTTGCCATGTGAATAAACCATTAATTGCACTCTGAACAACATCTGTGGTCATTGTTAACCATGACAACGTTGATTTACCGCCTTGACTCATAAAAGATAGTAACCGATCTTCTTCAGATATTGACGGAGTCATCACTGGCATCCACAAGGAAAGTTTTGTCAGTGTTACTTTACCTGCATCAACTGCATCAGGTCTCCATAATGCATCATTGTCTGTGCCTTTTCGTACTAGTACAACTGTGTGTTTGGCTCCAAAAATAACTTTTCTGACATTTCTGCAAAATCCAAATATGTGTGACAGTGGAATTGCACATGAAAAACTTCTATCTTTCAACATTGATTTACGTGATGCAAATCCTAAGTTGAAATTTGCGTTCATTGATATTACTGCGGAAGTTTCTGCGGTTCCTGCAGCATTTCTTACATTACCTGTAGTTACATTTTTATGATCCGAGCGATCAGAAGTGTCCTTTACAAACATCATTGATGGACCAGCTGATCTTGAATAATCATCGCTGTATCTTGCTAAACCCAATATTGTTGTAGCAACATCAACGTCTTTCTGGATTGATTCAATATTTTTTCCATCAATCATGTACGTAGCGCTGTCAAATAACGCCATAATACCATTATTAACAGAACCAAAACCATCATTATTATCGTATTCGGTATCATCATTTTTATAAATTTTACCTTCTACTTCAATAAATGCCTCAGCGGGTAGGAAATACCTACTTGTATCCTGAACCTGTAGTTCGATTCGTCCACGCTGATCTGGAATTCGTGCGTCATAAGAATAATATTGATAATCGCGCACATACTCATCTTTGAGAACTGGTGCGTCCATGTCAAACGCGGGGTCAGATATGCGCTTAAACATCTTTATTATTATCGTCTTCGTCTAACTCGAAGACCACTTCCTGCTATCAGACTAGCGGTTATATTTTTTTCCTTTTCCGACATCGGGATATCAGCTAACTCCGCTAGTTTTTGATTAGCTGCTTGATTTATTATTTTACTTACGCTTGCGGGCATCACTTCGGTGCTAGGTAATTTCACAGGTCGGGTCGGTCTGCGTATTAATCGTGATAGTCTATCTTTAATTGCTGAGAATGCTTTGCTAGCGAGATTACCAACAGCGCCTATACCCTTTTCACGAACAACATCAATAGCTTTCATTCCTAGTTGCTTTGCAATCGGTATTGCTTTTGGGGCTATCCTTCTAAACAGACCCTGAATAACATCACCTAGTCCATCTCCGTAGGTTGCTCTGTATACAGGTAATCGAGAGTTTATTACCCTGACCATGGTAGATCCACGTTGAGTACCATGCACGATCATTGTTATTATTAATTGTTTTTATCACTAATTGTTCTAATCACTGTAATAATCGTCGGCGATTTCATTAATAAGGGATCGATACACATTAATATCCATGATGCCACCACTAAATAATCGTTTACAAATATCAGCTGCTTCATTAATGATTTCTGGGGAATTATTACCAGCTCTTTTTCCTCCGATGAGAATTTCTAATCGATCGACATCAGCAAGGACGTTATTGGGGCAAGTAATAAGACCACTTCCTAGTCCACTTCCAGTCGCACCGGGAGCGTCTTGAAATTCTTCTTCTTCTTCCTTACTTATTTTTTGGACTGGTTGTAATCGTTTTTTTTCTTGTTCTAGTTGTTGCAGTTTTTGTTGTAGTCGTTGTTCTTGTTGTTGTTTTCGTTCTTGTTTTCGTTGTTGTCGTTCTTGTTGTAGTTGTTGTTCTCGTTGTTGTCGTTCTTGTTGTTGTGCTTGTTGTTGTTTCATTACTTGTTGTTGTTGTTGTGCTTGTTGTTGTTTCATTACTTGTTGTTGTTGTTCTGGTGGTAATTGCATATAACTTATATATGTATCTATTGCATTCATATACTCAATAAATCTTGTATCATTATTTCTAGCCTGATCAACGTCATAATGTATGCGAAATATCCATCTGTACCAGTCTCCACGGCTTATAGATTTATCAGCATATTCAGATTTTAAAAACTGTTTTCGATTATCATAGCTTTTCACAGCATTCATAACTAAAATTCCTAAAGTTTCATACCCTCTAATTACAGTAATAGCATCTTCGGTAAATTTATCACTCAACGCAACTCTCCCCCTCGCTTCTTGTTCTTCTTGTTCTTCTGGTTCTTCTGGTTCTTGTATACGACCCTTTATGTCACCTATTTCACCACGAACTTGTTCAATACCTTCAAGAATTTCCGGAACTGGCATCGCAGCAGCTATTTCGGCTGGAAGTTCACGTAAAATTTTTTTTGTCTTTTTTGTTCTTCTTGCTATTTTTCAGTTCCTTCTGCTATTTTTCCAGTTACTTCAGCGGTTTTCTCTAACACAGGTTGAATACCTTTAGTGGTCTCAGTGATAGGTTTAAATAATTTTTTTTGTATCCTCTTCAAATTCAACTTGAGATTCCTGACGCGATTGTAGTTGTTGCTTAACAGAATCACGAACGGGTAGATATTTTTTAATTGCCTTTAGTCGCTCTCGAGCTAATTTAGCTGAGTGTGGTTCTCCAGTACTCATTATTGATAATATCTATACTGGCTGTTTAATTTATAGCAGCAGAGAGGGTGAATGACATACGTACGTGACCAGATTGTGAAAAAATCTGGTCAATTAAAGAAGTTTTCATCATTAAGACAAAAACTTTTTTTTTTTCAGCCTTCGTAGGAACCCTTAATTTTCAAAAATAAGGTCTCTACAAAGTTGTAGGGTTCACCCTCTCTGCTGCTACTGTGGCAAAGAAGAGAAAGGTAAATGTACTTCAGCTGGAATAACCCGGACAATCACTAGATTTTACATGTAGCTGACGAATGCATTGGAAAGTGATGATGGGATAGATCAGTGACTTCTGCAACTGAAGCGTATCTCACAATCAAAAGGGCGCTTATCTTATCGTGAGTTATTCATGTCTTTACTATTATTATTATTATTATTATTATTGCTGCTACTGCTGTTGTTGTAAATTATGAAATCTGCAAAATGAGAAGCAGTGGACTTAAAACTATTCTAATGTTTCATACGTTGTACATCGGTTGCAACGATAATTCATGTTTGAAAGATAATCCTTTCAAACGTACAACTCACTCAATGGAGAGCAGTGGGTTCCAGAAAATAAAATGCTACTTCAGAAACACCTCATAAATTTAAGGAGTGTGAGGGGGACGAGTGGGGATTTAGTTTGGGCTGGGATATTACGTTTTCTTAACTTCAAGATAATTTATTTATTTAAACCAATATAATAAACATAACATTTTTTCCTTTTTATTTCTATAGATCCATCCAGAGGTTTAGAAAATGTAAGGACATGAGTTTGCCTTTCTACGAAATGCTTAACGCAAATTTTCTATGCCTGCGACCATGACTCTAGGGTCTAAGGAGCAAGTGTGCAATTCAACAGTTAAAACCTAAAGAACTCGACATAGGAAATGGAAATTTCAACCACACATATAATCCAACAGTTAAAATCTAAAATCTCGAGATAGCAGATGGAATTTTCAACTACACCTGTGTAATTCAGCAGATAAAATTTAAAAACTCGACGAATAAAGAGGAATTTTCAGCCACACCTGTATAACTCAACAGATAAAATTTAAAAACTCGACGAATGAAAAAGAATTTTCAAAACAAGCAGTTTGATCCAACATGTGAACTTAGATTTCTTGACATATGAAGTTTAAATTTCTGCTGCTACTTTCTCATACCAACTTTCGTCCGCTAAGTTGCTTTGAAAAATACTTCAATTTACATCACGTGAAATACATTAAACATAAAATACTGCTATTTACACCACCGTCAAATACATTACACATAAAATGCTACTATTTACGCCACCGTCAAATACATTACACATCAAATACTGTTATTAGTAGTAAGAAAAATATGGGGTTCTGGCTCACCTATGCTTTGTTTCCGATAGGAAGAGGGTTTTGGCTGACTTGTCATGGATCACCGAAGGGGGTTCTGGCTCACCGGTCGTGGGGATCGATGGCCGGTTCTGGCGCAGTTGTCGTGGTGGTTCTGGCTCACTGTGTGATCGCTGTCACTGTCGTTTTACTATTAGAGGTGTGCTTGTAGTATAGTAAAGATGTCACTTCCGTGTTATCCCTGGCACGTAGACAAGTTGGGTCTGAGTGAGAAGAGCTCTGAACCAAAGTGGAAATTAAGTGAGGAGGAGTCAGAGATGTGGTTGAAGCGTGCGAAGGAGTTGATAGCGTATGCGAATAAAGATCTCAGTTATGTGCCAGAGATGATTTATTGAGGAGAGTGAGGAGTAGTAGGAGTGGGTTAAGCGTAGTCATAGTGATCAGCTTCCAGTGCAGCGTTACAATCAGCGGTATTACATCCGAAATAAGCTAAAGCGTTTTCATTTGACAGAGCCCCAGCGAAATGAGTTTGATTACTGGTTGAATAAAGTGACTCTAGTGTAGTTGATGGATTGTGCAAAATTTGTCAATTTTAATACGAGTTTAAATGTATTTTTGAGAAGATGGGTTTGGACGACCATGCAGCAAAATGTAAAGCAGTGTCTGGAAACAGCTTGGTGGAACAATACGATAAGATTATTTCGTAGGCGTTGTCAAGCTAGTCAGGGAAATGGTGGGAATCCACGAATTGAATTATTCTGGATAGCCAAACCATTTGACGAGTGATTTTACCTCGGGTGGAGATGAATTTTTCAAACTCGGAACACGTCCTTTTCTGTCTCTTGGAGTTCCTGTTCGTAAAACAACCCTTGCATAGGTTCTCCTAAGAATCTTTGAGGGTATACGTGATGGGAGTGGGGTTTTTTTTGGTCCAGTTAGGAGTGTATCCTTTATCGAACGTGGATTATTGTCGACTGATTCTGACACGATACCCTGCTTTGAATTTGGCCATAAAAAATAAGGCCTCTGAGACTTGCTGCTTTCGATCATGAAAACCATCTTGGGTTACAGAGGAGGCTTCTGCGGGGGTCATTCGAATGCTTCGATGGTAGGTATAATTGTAGCGATTGATGAGTTCTGGTAGGAAATTAAGTATCGGTGGGTATTATAGCTGGTGAATCTTTTCCACATGCGATTATTGAGAGTTCGGTTAAAGCGTTCGATGACCGAGGCTTTGAGAGGATTATGAGTGCTATATAATGTGATGTTATTTTGCTGAAGCCAGTCCGAGACGGTTATGTTCTAAAATTAGCTACCATGATCTGCCCAGAGTTTGTGGTTTTCATATATCTATGATCTGATTCATCGCCTGTACGATAGAAGCTCCTTTTTTGTTTTTGAGAGGAATGACCCAAGCATATTTACTAAAGACATCGATGACAGTCGCGAGATAATGGAAACGATCGTTGTACGCGCTGTAATCTCTCATATCGACGAGGTCTGCCGACCATATGTCGTCCACGTTTACGGCGATGACTCTTCGTCGTGGAAATTTTTTTCGTGCGGGTTTATGAAGTTCGTCTGTGAGATCAGCAACTACAGTATTGATGCTGGGCGTTTTTACGCCAATACCGAGTTTATGTTTGGCGCCGATGATACATCGCATGAGTGTTCGGTCGACACTTTCTCTGAAATTTTCATGCTTGAGTGTTTTTAAGTCCTTCAGCATGACTCGATCGCATTCCGCTTTATCGTCGGGATGATCTCTGTAACAGATATCGCGATGCATCGCGATGGCATCGACGCCATTGTATGGTTCCTGACCTGGAAGGGGTTGATCGTGCTCATCCAATTGTTAATCTAATGGGTTCTACGGCCCTGTGTACTAATGTCCTGGCAGAGTCCTCCCCCCACCCCACCCCCGGGTCTGGGAAGTAATCCAATGAGGGCATGAACATCCATGTCTCCTCCGAGATTTTGTCGATGTCCGCATCCATTACAATCTCCCACGCACAGATTTCTTTCCACGTGAAAATCCTGTAAGCTCGTATCGAGCTCACAATGTCTGCAGTGATGCATGTTTTATACAAATTACTCTACATTTTTAGTGGTTATGATGAAATATGATTTTTTTTTTATCCACACACAGCACAGCTCGATTTCGGGTGACCGCCTCGAGGGGGTTCACACTCTCCGTCTTGGCTTTACACTTGAGACACCACGACTCCATGCAGCTATATACATTATATTTTAAAATTTAAAAGTGTCGCGACGGGTGATTGTTCTCTGTGCCTGCTCTGTATGTAATCTACACAATACCATCCACAAGTGCTATCGGTGACGTTTTGAAGATGTAGTGAGTTATAGACCGCTCCTTTATGTGCCGAGCGCAGATATCGCATGACCTCATCGGGAGGAGGTAAACCAAACGAATCGAAATACTCTACGTCGTCCGAATGAGGATTGTTGACAATAGCGACCCAGTAGGTGCCCTGTCCATCGTAATAATTTTGAAGATTAACGATGCAGTTCTCGTTGGAGTGGATTTGCTCAGGAAGTTGATATTTGGAAAAGACACATCGGAAGGTAGGAGACGCTAAGAGATGCTCGAGATCAAATTGACTTTAAACCTTTTTTTCTCATGCTGGTAATTCCTTTGTTAGCAAGTCTCTTGCCACGCGTGGTGCGTGACAATTGGAGTCCTTTACCGCTACCGAGCAATCCTAGCAGTAAGGTTCAAGCGAGATCCACGAGGATAGGACCGATAAATCCTCCTTGCTTGGACAGCTGCGACGCGGATAAGTTCAGGAAGATACCTTTTCGAGCTGCTTTATGTTTAGCGATGGCGTTGACTTCACGTTGGGTCAGCATGAGTCTGTCAGGTCCGACAAGTGCCGAAGCTTTGAGTCGGATGGAGATAGATCTTTTATGAGTGGCAGCCACAGCGATACTTTTTTTCTGCTGTGGAGATAGGGTGGTGTCTACTGGAATGTACGACATGATGACGTTATATGAAATGTTATTATTATTTTTTTCGTTTTCTGTAGATGAGGCCATGATGGCTCGTCTCTTTCCACGCATGCCGTTTCCCATGGTGGCATTTTGGGTAGTTCCAGTGATAGCTTCCGCGGCTACATCCATTCCTAACGGAGCCAGACCGTTCGCGAATAACTTGGGAAGCATGGTTTTGACGAAGGGAATGATGGCGGTGGCAACGGAACCTCCATCACGTCGTCGTCGCTGTTTGGTTGTCTTTTCTCTAGGCATGTTTGGACAACAAAGTTGTCTATACAAGGACGTTCATTTTTCCATTGAGGACATCCAGCGTCATGAATCTTTCCGAGGTCACCATGGCGTAGCAAAGGTAATATGCACCTGGAGCTATTGTTCATCGGATTTCGATGTCAGCTGGAGAGTCTTTAAGACATTCAGTATATTTGGAGACATCAAAGTGGAAGATGGGAAACAGCTTAGCGTAATTGTCCCTGGAGACTTTTGTGCCTGTGTCCACATCTTGATATTTCTGCATGGCCTGCATCAGCATCATGTACGCGAGAAAAATTTCGGGTAGCATCATCGAAGTTGCAGTCGAGTTCTTGTTCGGAGTATTGCTTGGAGTTGATGCGGACGTGAACGCGAGAAAGACTAAGATGTTTGAAGATGTGTTTGTTTTGAGTCTGTTTGAACGGCATTACGCTGATCCGCCAGTTGAAAGGTGAGGAAAACGTGTCTGGGAAGTTCGCTAATTGGGTTTGTTGAGACTCTCCACATGGTAGTGGTTTGAGCTGCAGTGAACTGTTGCATTTTAGTGAATCGAGCTAACGTCGTTTCCAATTCAAGCATGTGTGCGGTGGATGGTGCGATTTTGAGCATCCACAGCGACAACCACGCCATGTTAAATTGACCATATGTTGCTGATGCTGCTCTGTGCATGTATTGAATTGAGGAGTATCTTTTCAGCACCAGCGTATGTTTGACTCCACGGAATGTGGTGCGGATATCTCTACATATCCCAAAGATGCTGATGAGAGGAAGAAACAGGCAGATCTCGCGTCTACTATCGGTCAGAGCGCGTCGAGCGGCGAATCCTACGTTGTAGTTAGTAGCACGCAGTTGTGTTAAAAGGTAGAGAAGGACGCCTGCCACTGTAGCTGACCCTCCAGTGCCAGCAGCTAAATCAGCTATAGTGTACATTACTCGGCTGCACCAGCATGTCTGTAGACGACAGCGTTGGCAGCTTCTGTGTCTGTCACAGACGCGGTATTGGCTGAAACCACACCTGTACGAAATTCGTTGCCAACCGTCCCTCCTGTGTTGGTATCTCTGAACCACCTCATGTTGCTGGCATACGATCTCATGTAGTCATTGCTGTACATAAACAAGTTTTGGATGGTGCTAGTCTGAGATTTGAGTGTTCAGTTGGTATTGTGCTGACTTGAATAACGACCGTCCGTTATTTTGGAGCGTGATTTGTGATTTGTGCATTGGCTGGATCGTTTGCACCTGCGGCAGTCTGTATTTTCCCGCGGACCTCCAGAAAGGCTTTATGGGGAAGCAGGTACATATCTTCGTCGCGCGTCTCGATTTTTCGATGGGTACTCGCATTGAGGTTGGTGATGTTGGTGTCCTGATACTCCACGTACTCGTACTCGGTGGTGGAGTCATCCAAGTGAGTATCGTCTTTGAGACGAAGGTAATCGGGAGTGAATTCAAATACATGATGCTATGCTATATGTATGTGATAAAATTACCATAATCATTTTAAGCCATACCCAGACATGATCGCGCTAAGAGAGGGAGTAGGTTGTCTGATCTTTTTTCCAAGTCCCGTAAGATTTTTCTGGATCGCTCGCTGAGGACTCTGGACGTTTTTTGAAAAGCCTTCTTTACTTTCCTGGACATCGGCATTTCTGCGATGCTGCCGCGGTCATCGACGACTGTGGCAAGATTTTGCTGGCTATTTTTTTGTTCTACTGTTGTTTCCTCCGCAGAAGCTGCATAGGTAGCTCCTGCTTCAGCCGCCTTGAGAGCCATAGGGGAATCCTTGGCGGCAATTCCTGGAAGGGCAGCACGTACAGAAGAAAACAGCGTTGATAAGAATCCACCCACGATTTTACGTCGCTGAAAACGCTATGGTCTCATCGTTGCTTTTATTTTAACGACGAATATTTTTTTAGACGCTTCTACGACGACTTCAATCTGCATCAGACGCTTATGTCATACGACCTTGCGTCTCACGTGCATGTAATAGGTGATTCTTTCGTTGTTGTTATCGACGTCATTACCAGACTGATCGGTGAGCCAAATGGTGATTTCCAAGAACCGGTACGTGGTCGAGATGGGATAGTAAATGAACGGATTGGGACGAAGTTGCATAAGAGAGCCTGGTGGAACGTTAATCAATGTGGAATAAATCACGTTGGAGGCACAGCACACGGAAGATAACGATCCCTGAGAGATCAAGCAGCTGATGAGTGGGCTGTTCACGTCGGTGATGTTGACGGGAGGATCTCCTTCATAGACTCCATTTTGTATCAGGGTTGTCCCCGTGCTAAACCCCAGGATGGATCCGATGGAGTTGGCGAGGCTGAATACTACGTGATACCCTCCAGAGAGAGT
This sequence comes from Megalonaias nervosa, assembly GCA_016617855.1. Classification (NCBI taxonomy): domain Eukaryota; kingdom Metazoa; phylum Mollusca; class Bivalvia; order Unionida; family Unionidae; genus Megalonaias; species Megalonaias nervosa. The sequence goes on along the minus strand of JAECUM010012422.1, from coordinate 11,778 downwards.
GATGGAAACCCGCAGCGTGGAGTAATTGAGTTCGAATTTAATGTTGGCTGAGGTATCTCCGTTGGCAGTGTTCAGTCTGGAGATTTCCATGTCGATGTCGGTGATGTTGTAGCCGCAGGGAGAGATCGTGATCGTTTTGGGTTGAGTGGAGACCTCGTAAGAAAACAGATTGTTGTTCATGGTGACATTGAAGAAGCTGTTCCAGATTTTGTCGGAGATGAGCCTGATTTCGTACGACGATTGCCGGTCGAGTTCCAGAGGTGAATTATACCTCACCGTGGACGTGACCGTCCTCGAGTCAAACATTAGCGTGGTATCGGTGAAAGCCAATCGGAAAACTCCTCTATATTGTTACGAATATGTAATTTAATTACTTGTGTGTTAGTTTTAAATTCTTTTTTATTTTATTTTTTTGTTTCATTACATTTATTGTAATGATAATTTTCATTGGATTTGAATCTCTTTTCCGAAAATTGGCTTGACCCGATTAGATTATAACGGTTACTTCAGCACTATTTTTAGCTCACCCTGGTTCGTAGATTTTGTAAACATCGAGTTGAAACGATTGGCTATTACCAAGGTCATGATTTGCTTGCGTGATAACTCTAATTTGTAAACAACTTTTTTTATTGAATCTTATAGTAAGATTTGTTAAGGCTTACGTGTCTATCGGCTGTGCGCTTTTATTGCATTGTTCCATCTGAGTGACCACGTGGGCCACTATGTGATCTAAAATTGGGGTTTTAATACTCATTCTCAGAGATTTTTATTCAGTCGTATCTTTACACCTTGAGGGTACAAGGTGTTTCTATTGTTGATGTCAGATTGTTTTGAAGTTCATCTGATTTTTGGCATTTAATAATTCATTCTCTAGAAAACTACACAAGTGCTTCATATTTATAAAAGTTCTGGGAGAAAGATATTCAGTGGAAATTTATTCTGGAATTCTAAACGGAAACATTATAAATTGTGATTCAGTCGAGGATCTGTTGACATCAGTACAACAACCTCATCTGACGTCATCGCCTCCATATTGGAATTTCATCGAAATTCGAACCTGGATTCAATTAGAACTGTTTAGTGATAGGACTTATATTTTTCAATCCTAGTATTAAATTTTGGATTATATTCACAAACCGTCAGTCCTATTTTCCTATTTATACATTGTTTTCTAGGGAAATAAATTATTTTTGTTAAAATTTACAAAGCTTGTTGGCTTCACTCTTTTCTTTTGTTACTTTTGTACGAGCCTACACGTAACAATATTAAGTCCTCGTATAAAATTCGATACTGATCTGACGTCATTAGCTGTTGATCCAGAAGACGATTAAGGATTTCCACCATCTCGTTGTCGATCTCCACACCGACTTTTCCAGCTTGTTTAGAAGCTATCAGCAACTTGAGTCGAGAGACGATCTCGGTAGGGGTATGAAAGTAGCGGATGCCCTTTCCTTTCTTTTAACTCTCAACCTCCCGCGGTCCTGAAAGCCATGATTTAAGCCTGCCAGTTATTCTTGACTGCTGTGCTTGCTGTTCAGACGTTTTTATTCGCTCTTTTTCTAAGTAATGTCTGTACATTTTTCTCTTCTATCAGCCTCACATTTAAGCTCCTTGTATAATATTTTTAATCTTTCTGTTATTTCACTCATTTCATTACTATCTCCTCCATCAGTGGAAACCTTAGTAATTCAACTATACGTTTGGTTTACTTTGTCAAGCAAGGAACGTGTAACTGCAATGTCGAAATAAGAATCCTCCAAAGTTTTGATTTTTCTATATCGATATTTGCTTGGCTGGCAAATTTTGTTCTTTAAAATCAACTAAACATTTTAAGCTCGAATCGGATTATGAATAGTTTATCTCACTGATCAGTTTATTTTTTGACTTACTAAGTATATATGCTTCATAATGGCTGTATTCAGTAACTATTTATTCCTCTTCATACAACTGCTCTTCTGTGTCAACGAACACTTCCGATTTTTCAAGTTCTTCTTTTTCCTTTTCAAGCCTGTCCATTTCCAGTCTAGCTTCTTCTGTTTCCTTCTCAAGTCTTTCTTTTTCAAGTCTAACTTCTTCTGGTTCCTTTTCAAGTCTTTCTTTTTTAAGTTTGGCTTCTTCTTTAAGTTTTTCTTCTTCTTTCTTCAGTCTTTCTTTTTCCAGTTTAGCTTTTTCTTTTATCTTTTTCAGTCTGTCTTTTCCTTTTTTCAGTCTTGCTTTTTTCAGTTTAGCTTCTTCTTGTTTTAATTTTTTAAATTTGGTTTCTTCTTCTTCTTTTTTAACTTTTCAAGTTTAGCCATCTCTTCTTTTGTAATCTGTTCACGCCTTGCTTGTTCTCTCATCCTTTCTTCTTCCTCTTTTATCTTGTCCAGCATGAACTTTTCCTTTTTTACCACCTTAGTGTCTGCTTTTTTTTCCTTTGTCGTTCCTAGTTTTTTCGTGTCCTCCAACAACTGTTGTTGATGAGCCTATCCAGCATCTTATCCTGATTTTCATTGTACTTCGTCTTGGCCTCGTCGACGGTAGCGATGATTGGCTTAAATAATTCTCTAGCCACTGCTGACCTATTTTGTCTTCAGCACGCGTTGACGTAACTCTGCCCGCTGTTCGATAAACTTTTTGAGGGCATCCTCGCGCTGACGACGTGTGTTGACATTTTTGAACTGCATGGACGATGTTTTTTCCGACCACATATACTAATCAGGCAGGTAAATTTCGTCAAAGCCTTTGCGATAACGTTCCGGAATCATTTCTGCATCGCGATGAAACGTCATGAAATCCTGCTTGAACGACGTCGCTTCGACATAGCAGTATTTGAACTGTTTGGCGGTGATGCCCCCGCAATGATCTCTCGCGATCGCGTCCACGTCTCGGTTATCCAGTCCCGGAAAAAAAACAAAGCATCCCGTGTTTCGTCGGATGTATTTAGGGGCGTCATAGTACGACTGAGTGAGATAAAGACTGTTGCAACCTTTGTGTCTGGACAACGAAAAGTACTCGCAGATTTTACTCATGTTCTCGCGATCGATTTTGATGTCGTCAAACTCGATGATCTTGTGCAGGTCTGAATCCAAGTCTTCCACCGGCTGAATCTCATCTGGATCCACGATCGTGAAGACGTCTCTGGCAACAATCGCGTGGACGTCACCCATCGAATCCTCAGCAACATCGTTGCCCACTGCATCACCAAAAGTGGTCAGAGTGTGGTATTTGTCCTGATGAGGTCTGAGCGTGTACGAAATGACTCGATCGTACTTGAGCATGTCGTTGAGAAGTATGTTCATGAGCAGGTTGGTCTAGCCACAACCGGTCGCACCCACGATCATGTAATGAGTCCGGCATCAAAAAGTGATGCGGATGCTCTGGACATAATTCCTTTGTGTTAATGTTATTCATGATTTATATAAAACTCAATACGTGAATCAGAATGTCGTACACCACCTTTGGAACGTTGATCGGCTCTAGAAGCAATTCCTCGTAGGGCGAAAAAGTTGCCGAACTAGCCAAACATATCAACCTCTCTGGGGATTCCATAACGGGCCATCTCAACATGAGCTGGCACAGTCTGAACAATCTCAAAGATGTGAGTTATCCTCCCCCGGACGCCAATTCCGCACGATGGTCTCACGTGACTAGGCTGGCACAGACAAACTTATCGCTGACGGCGGGAGCGATGACAGGCGATATCAACATGGGAGGCATGAATATAATTGGATTTCCTCCTCCAATAAGATCTTCTCCCCCAGTGAGCTGCCGATCTGGAGGTATCGTTGGCAGGTGAGCAAGATAAAACTGGAGGCATAAACAGCGGCAATGCGACAGTGACGAGAACATTGTCAGTGGAAGGTCAGGTCACGAGCGATCTCACCATGTCATCGCCTACTTCTGGAACAACGTCTCATAATTCAAGACGTGTGGGAGTCGTTACTGGACTTAATACCAGAGCAACGATGATTTACCATTTTGGAACGATAGACCGCTCCGTCTGGATCGATAGAGATGCGAGTGGAAATTTTGCACCCATTACTGTTCAAACCATGGAAGGATTTCGCATCAACAACTCAAGTTACAGCTACTTGATGGATGTCAGCAATGCCCAAACAAATCTGTATCGAACGACTACATTGCAAACCCAAACGTTATATGGTCTTCCTACCGCATGGTCCATCACCGATACAACTCAAGCCGTCTCCTATGGTCAACTCAACTCGTTTGGAGGAACTAAGTTATCAACGACTGGTGGCACCTTGACTGGAATTCTGGCCATGTCAGTATTTAAGGTGGTTGGTCTTCCTACGACGACACCCTCGAGCGATGCTACCGTAGTCAGTTATGGAAACATTAAAAGTTATACCGTCAGCAAAAGCGGAGATACGGTGACGGGCAACATGTTTTTGACGACGGGAGCGCAATTGTTGATCACCGACTATCCACCCGTCCTCGAAACCGAAGCCATCTCCAAACAGTATGTGGACAAACGTCGTGTTAAAAATAATGGTATTCACATTCCCGTGTTATCCGCATCGGCAGGAAATTGATGTGGATTTTTAGTCGCGGCATCGTCGAAATACGGTGCTTCTCACATGGCTTATCTCATATATGCCCAGAATTTAGTCGCAAGTAATTCTGCCAACGCTTGGGCGACAGCTGGAGTGACTTCTAATTTTTGGATAAGAGTACAAGCCTGTCTCCATCTGGAAATTTCAACTGCGTGGACGTTCGGCAGGAACAGAGCGCGTGCTGACATGGAGAATCGACGGCATCCGATCCGAAGCTACCAATGATGTGTTGCGTAACGGATAGACGGCAATAGGAAATAATCTGCTGAAGTTCACCACGATGATCACTGATACTAAATACATGGCTGTTAGGTTTTTAGGACTGACGGCAGAACCTTCCAATCCTGGCCTGAGTTATTTTCAGAGTTTTACTCTCGAAGAACTCATATAGAACATGGCGGAAATTGTGCGTATCGCAACGGAGGTGGATCAGCTGTTGTTCGATGATGAGTACAAACAGGAATCCTCCTATGCATCCAATGATCAGCATGTTCAGAAGCAGATCACTGGAGTACATGCAGAGTTAAGTGAGGTTAGAAACGCTGGTAAATCCTATCCTAAAGAGGTCCATGAACGATGGAAAAAGGATGACGTCAAACAATCTCATTTGTCAGTAGTAAACATGCGGCAGGAGCAGCTACGAGAGTCAATTGATCGATACTGGGCAGTCTTCAAATTTTGTAACGACCGCGTCAGCGCGTTTAGTCAAAGCCATCGAAAGCATCGTTCATAATATCACTAACGAATTACATTCAAGCCTCGTAGACACCATCACGTCAAACGACGACGATTTGGTGGTCGAAAGGAAGACGACGAAGCTCACAAAAAAGATCACGAGTGCATGGATAAAGGGATCTCCGGAAAACATTTTCGTGCCAAACAAAAACTAAAGGACGCCATAGGAAAACGTAAGTTTTCAGCAGGTAGGTCTGGAATACGAAGACGAGGTTAGGATCATGGAAATGATGGCGCTCGACGACAGACCTAGTGGAGCTGGCAGCGATGAAGAAATCGCTAGAGATGAGGCACCTGTATTTGAAAACAACAAGGTTATGGAGGTATTTTTTTAACGTGATGATGTTTAGCGTGTACGGTAAGATCGAACCCAATGTGGCTGAGGCTTCCTACGCATATCTAGAACAATTTCAACCGGATGACATTGAACAAAAGCCGAGTGTTGTGTTAAGAAAGGAGTTGCTCTTCCACGAGGACATTTCGTCCCAGTTACTAAAGCCTCTCAGGAACGTTTAGATAAAATGAACGATCGAGCAACATATCGAGGTAAATGCTAGAATCAATGGGTTCACAGAGACAGAGACTTCATCTTTGCAGCGAACAAAGACTTTGAGAAAGTCCATCTCAACATAGAAAAAATCGCTCTGACGTACTATTATCTCTCCAGATATCACTGAAAAATAACTTTCGAGGAGGAGATGCTACATGTCGCAGAATCACAACAATATCTGGACCATGTGAACCTGGCAGTGACTTCTGAGACGCTTTCGGATCTCGTAAAATTAAATCAACTTACCAAAATCGCTCATGGCTTAAACATGTATCCCCTATGGTTGGTTGGAGGAAAAGTACCTGAGATTGACGAGGATAGAGTGAATGTGCACATAAAGTTCCTAAATGAACACGTACTGCTGCTGAAGAGTTTAATCGCTTCTAGAGAATGATCCTCGACTTTAACCACATCGATGAAAACTTGCCGGAGGTGCAGCGTCGAGAACTAGAAGCGTACTCTCGCTATTATCATCGACGAGCCTACGTCTACAAACATGCCTATCGACGTTACAAATGCATTCTGAGAGTAATTTCGATGATTTCGTTGATGGTGACAACGACGGGTGTCATTTCCATGGAAGCCTTGGGCAATCCGCTCGTGTTGATTTTGTCTGGAGTGGGATTAGCGTTGCAGACGCTGATAAAACTTCTCGAACCGCGTTTGGAGGCCAAAAAAGTTTGTACCAAACAAGCCATGTTGGCCTATCAGACAATGCTGAATAAACTACGGTCGTATCTTCGCTGAGCTCCATTCGACATGACGTTGTTGATCAGCGAAATTAGAACCATGGATTACCTCATCGTGGACATGGTAGGCAATCAATGTACGACTCTGAGTCGATTCGAAAAAATATACGATCAGACATATAAAGAGAGTCTGACGAAGAAGTCTTTGTGACCGACGTGGCCTTGCACCATCCTGAAGCGCTTTACGAAGCCATCGCCACGGTGTTACGAAATAACGTTCCCGTGCACATCGAACTGATGTTGACCAAAGCGCAAGGAGCGTCGCATGGACAAGCCTTACTGACGCGAGATCAGCGAATAGACCTGGTTCGCGAGATCAGCTAATAGACCTGGCTCAGGATGGCATCGTCAAAATCTACTACTACGAGAATTTGATCCGACAGCACTGCACGTGATGTCTGAGCGAAAAAACGTTGAAAACAATTTTAAAATTATCTTAATATATCATCATGGACGTGGATGAGGGTGTGGAGATGTACGTAGACGATAAGAGATACATGACCTACGTCATAGTGGAAAACAAGGAAGATCTCGATGAGGTTATCATCAACGCGTTTCATCTCAACATCAATATCAGAGTCAATCTCACGGTGACCAAATTCATAGGGATAGGAAGTGACCTTGTCTTGCTTACGGCGGCTCAGCAGAAAACGCTCTACGATACAGGCACTCCCAACATGTCCTACGAAAAAGAACTCCTGTTCAAGCATTGCATCTCCTGCATGCATCGAGAGGACCTCCTCAAGTTGCTGTATCGATCGCCCTAAATAGAAAAAGGATTTAAAACATGGTTTTGGACAATTTTTTGCTATCCGCTTGGTCTTATGTCCAAATTGCACAACCGATTATCCGAGGTATCTCTGTTAAGGTCAAAGACATAATATCCGATGGGGACCACTCCACGATGAGCGTCGAATACAAAAGGATGACGGTACATTGTCGCCCATACTCCGTTGACAAACACGTACACGATGGAAAATCCCGTCGTGCTAAACCTAACCGCCTATCTGATTTTAATGTGTACGCTCCTTACCTCGCCGTCCTCGTTCGCTTCGTAACGACTAAACATGGGATGGACCTTCCACTGTGAAATCATGGTTTCCTGCTCGATGCCTGATCTTCGCTAAAAACTCGTTGAAAATCTCTGAATGATTTTTGAGTTTCAGAGTCGTTCTGGTTTTTCCGTAGTAATATTTAATCGCTCGGATATTTTTACCACCACAGAGTCAACACACTTGGAGTTGACCTCGTACACATTCATGACATCTCAAGCAGGGTTTCATTTCTGGACTTCCACGCTTGATCAACGCATAATGCTGGGCGCAGTACTCTCTGGTCTTTTACACTTCTCCGTACTATCCTGAGGCAGCCACTCACACTTCTGTGTATTACTTATAGGCATTGTGTTATATAATACACATTAAATATTGATGTCGCAAAATTAACAAGCAATTAGAGAAACAAATACAAGACTAATATATAGCATCTCCACTGGTGCAAGGATAGACCAAAATATTGTCTTTAGTTAAAATTAACAAACAATTAGTGAAACAAATACAGGACAATTATATAGCATTTCCACTGGTGCAACGATAGACCAAAATCTTGTCCTAAGTAACAATGAGAAGCAGAATTCTGAATCGGGTTATTGCCGATCCGGGAAGAGATTTTATCCTTCGTCATGATCTCGCTCGTCGACTTAAGAGCATCGCTCAATCGATGACAGGGTCTCCGATACCCTCTCCAAGGTCGAATGCAGCACTGTATGAACTCATCGACAGCGTTCCAAGAGATCTCATCGCGATGTCGAAAAAGGATCCTGCACATCGTAAGTTCATCAACGAGTACAAGTTGATCGAAGGACGGGAGATTCTCACCGTGCAGCAGTACATGAAGCAACTGCTGGACCAATACAAAACGGTCACGGGAAAAATCGTTAAGCCTTCCAATCTCCTTCGACTTGAGCATGACATCCTTAGTTGATCACGACGAACTACTATCGAAAAGAAACTTCCAAAAATGGATCCACAAGCGCTTCAACTACAACGTGATCATGTCACACGTCTTCCACCCCCACCCCCAGACGCTTTGAAAAGCTTACGGAGGTGCTGACAAAAGATTTATATACGATCATTCCCACGTGCTTCAGCTTTGGGTCGACAAACCACTCCTGCAGTGGATTCTGCATCCCACCGTCCAAGCAGAACTACTTACACACACCGCCATCAAACTCGGAGTCGCCTTCAACATTCATCTGGTCAAGGAACTCAAGAGCATCGATGTGTGGATCAGATCCAAGTCGCTCATCGTGTATCGCAGTGATGATTTTAGCCACATCGTCGACATCGTCTGGTCGTTTATCAAGCATTGCATCGAAGATTATCAAGAGTCAGGATTGGCTTGGATCTTCGCCGGAGTCAATTCTATATCGTTTCAAACTTCCAAATTCACACCGTTGCATGGAAGTAAGTGCGTGTCTCTTCCCAAATCCGTCTTGGCCACAAAAGCCTGCATCAACGTAAAAAACAACGAATACTTTCTAGTGTGGGCTACACTTTCTGTGCTGCATCCCCCTGAGGACAATGCCGATTGCGTCTCCAAGTACAAGTTGTATTTTGATACCCTTAAAACCACCGGAATCGCCTTTACAGCAGCGTTCAAAGACGTTCCTAAATTAGAATCGCGCAACGAAAGACTTTCCATCAACGTCTTCTGGCTCGATGACAAAAAGGCAGGCGATAAGCAGTTTGTGGTCTATCCACTGCTAATATCCAAATTATCCTCACAACGCAGCATCAATTTACAAAATCACCAGAACCATTTTGTGTACATCAACTGCAATTTACGCTTCAAAGATCCAAGTAGTATGCTAAAAGGGGGTTTCTGCGCCAGTGGTATCCGAAAGCATTCAGGAAGCGCTGAAAAGCCTTCTATCTCAATTTTACCTAAAATTGCAAGGATTTCCCTAGTTTCAGAAGCTTCATTTACAGTATTTTTATTAACAAATAAGGGCTCCGCGGTGAGAAGTACAACAAAATAGGTATAAATGACATAAGCGAAGGCCGCTACTGCACCAACGGTAGATAAACCATCAGCGATGAGTTAGCAGTATTCCTATAACAAATAATTTCAACATTAGCATTAAACGAGGCGCGGGTAGCTAAAAGATAACTAAATGAGAAAAGTAAAGACCGCTAGTGCGCCAGCGTCAGAGTCAGCAGTGGAGGTTAGCTTCTAGAAAGGCAGCGGAAAAATAGTTAGCACAGTTTGTAAGAAGCTGCTATTAGGCTGGTGATAGTCATGGTATCAGGATAGCTAGGAAAAGCCAGCTAATATCGTTAGAAGTAAATAGCAAGCTATGAGCGGCAAAAGGATCTAGCAAACTGAAGCGCTAGAAGTAAATAGCAAGCTATGAGCGGCTAAAGTGGTCGATAAACCTTTGAGCTTCCTGATAAAATTAAGAAGACACATTGTTGCGTAAATGTTGTTAGCGATGATGGCAAATGCATAGTATGGAGCATTTTAGCTGCCTTATTTCCCGCTGATGATCGCCACCCCAACCGTGTTGACTGTTTTGTTCAGTCGGCCTTGATCATATATATGACTGTGATGTGCGTTGTTTCCAAATAGCTTTTACTGTAACATAACCAGAGTGCATAGTTTCCATGGCATTTTGATGCAGCAAAATATTGATCGTCGAATGAAATTAAGTTGCATTTGTGGAAAATGTCTTTGCTGTTCGCTCTATTGACGATTAGGATTTGGTTTGATTTTTGTGGGGTTTAACGTCAATTTTCAGCATAAGATAGGCTGGTATAATTGGTCGAGGACGAACCCGGCAAAACTCCATAATGGCCTATCGATCTACGGGAAGCTACTAGCAAGCTTACTTACATACCCATGCTGGTCGAGCCGAGAATGGAAAGCACGCGGGCAGACGTGAGATGTGTCTTGAGATCTTAAAAGGCGAACGTTGCCACCACCACCAGCCCCCCCCCCCAAGTTTTTGTGTTCAAGAAGGCAATTAAATGAGTAGGAAATTGGGGAGGTGCACTATGGCATTTATGGAAATGTATTATTATGTTCGGGGCACTACGTCTGTCTTAGACATTTAATATTACGAAATGCCACAGTCGGGACCCTTGTACATTTAACTTTATGGGAAAATACGTGTCCATGTCATTATGGTTGACTATGCAACTACAACATTACGGTTTAAGTCACTGTAGGTCTTGGGAAATATATCGTTAGCCTTTGGGGTCAGTATGGATTCTAGGGGAATATAACATTAGCCTTTGGGGTTGGTATGGGGTCATATAGCATTAGCCTTTGAGGTCAGTATGGGGTCTATAAGAACATACGATTAGCCTTTGAGGTCAGTATGGGGTCTAGGGGAATATAACATAAGCCTTTGGGGTCAGTATGGGGTCATATAGCATTAGCCTTTGGGGTCAGAATGGTGTCTGTGGGAATATAAGATTAACCTTTGGGGTCAGTATGGGGTCATATAGCATTAGCCTTTGGGGTCAGAATGGGGTCTATGATGTATCGTGGCATATCTTAAATGTCAGCGAGCTTTCTCCTTTTAACAATCACAAACGTTATAATTTTACACTAAAGATTTCATTGTTTTAATTGCAAGTAATTATAATGCCGCCTTGCTTGACATTTTCTGTTTCTTTCTGTTTTTTAACATTCTCCATTTGGTTTGAATATCTGAAGAGAAAGGTTGCTTTGATTTAACGCGGAAAAACACAAATTTTATGTTAAAAATTATTACATATCGAGTAGAAAAACATGGTCTTCAACTTCTAATCGAAGGTTTGTTAAAGTACATTAATATTATTTTTTAAATAAAAACTTCTTCCTTGCAGAAAACTAGGAATCACAAAAATGCTTTCATATTATACAATTTTTACACTTGCTTTAGTTCCTTTCCTTTTTCTAATGTGACAATTAAATGTAAATGGAACAGACATAATTTTAGCGTCTGCTAAACTGTACTACTGAGGGAATTCGATATCAGCACATATTGTCAAATCAGAGTTATAAGTTGTACATTAACCGTAATGTATATGTTCTTTTCTTGATGGAGAGTTACATTTCTTAGACAAAACAAAACCAAATAGACACAAAAAAAAAAACTAAAAATAAAATAACCAGCAAAAAACCAGCAGGAGTAAGATAG